>JAPDSC010045823.1:287809-308151 GCA_026290005.1 Latrodectus geometricus
ATTTTTTTCATTACACTTTTATTAAAAACTGTATTTTTACTTACAATGAAATAAAATCGAAACCATTTACATATTCTGTTTTTTCCCCATTAGCTTTTTTCTGCTGTATTATTCTATTATTATTTTAATATTTATCTATTAAGATTTATTTAGTACAATTATTCACAAATCTTATTTAAATAAAAAAAATACCTTCTTAAATTCACTATGAATTAATTTAAAATTCATACGGTTAATATATTCATTAAATAAATTTATTGTTATTCTTACGTCATTAAATTATGTAAATCTCTGTAACAAGATCATATCCTTAGACACTTTACTCTAAATTTATTTATATATATATATTCAAATAAAATCCTACATTTTTCATCCTAATTACGAAACGTAAACGTGATTACTGAAAGCTTTTTCTTCTAAAATTTATTGCACCACTACTTTATTCAAGTAAAAATAAAGTTAAAGAGAAAACCAACCTTTTTATATTAACAATCTGCCGCCCAACCTGTCTAGTGGTTAGCGTAACTAACTACGGATGGGGAGGACCTGGGTTCCAATTCCGGCTTGGGCATGGATGTACTTTCTCTCTCTCTCTCAGTTTCTTGTCCTTTCCTCAAATGATGGATGAATGTGGCCCACCTTATAAACGGGTTTGTGGTGGTGTGGGCGATGCTACTCGTACCTCCGTGCCTTGGTTCATAGGTGCTCACCGGGTAACGATAAAATGAGTAGCAGTTTCCGGCCTTGTTGCGGCAAATGGGCTAATGTTACTTATTTGCTCAAGGGTGCCCGCCATTAGAAATAAAAAAATATATATTAACAGATCTGTTTGTATCTCTCATCTACACTATCACAAATTGCTGAATTCTATCATGATGGATATATAATCATAAATTGGAAATAACAATTATATTAATTTGTCAAAAACTGCAAAAATATTGCTAGTTCTACAATATTTAATATTTTAACCCTTAAAAAAGTACCTGTGACTATATCAGTTTTGGCCTAATCTGTTGTGTTTTTATCACCTAGAATTTATAGATATGTTCTTATTTAAACGAAATAATTAATGTTACATTATCTTCCTTAAATTTTGAATGGGAAATTGTTTCATCATCTATAGAATTAAAAATTAATTCTGAATATTAAAAAGAAAAAAGATTTTGTAATTTGACAAATAATTTGAGACTTCCTAAATATGATTGGTAAACGAAATTAAAAAAAAAAAAAAAAAAACCGTTTAGACTGATTAAAAACTTTATATATTGGTAAGATCAGATAACTAAAAAAAATTAAACATAATCCCTACTGGTATTATAACAAATGAAAAATACGATTAAAAAACGCAAACATTCATATGAGAACTAAGCAATTGCTTCTTAAAAGATTATCCAAACTTTAAAAATATATTCTAATTTTAATATCTTTATTCGAGTATTAGAAATGTCTTTGCGTTGATATTTCTATAATCCAATTTATGTAAGCCTTCACGGCCAATTTTGTTATTAGTTAAACTTAGATCAGATCGAATGCAATAAAACCACGGAAACAATAAAATAATTTTTAAAAAATATTTCTAGCTAACTAAATACTTTTGTTACATGATACCATTTTAATTACCTGGATTATACAAGAAAAGGGGGGGGGAATTCTAAAACATGAAATGGAAAAATAATTAAAACAATTTTTAAATATTCACATTTCTTTTATTTCGGTATTTCAAATATAGCATTGTATAATCCGCCAGCATTCGTAAATAAATCTTTATTCATCTTTCATTAAATGATTAGATAAAACTATTGCAGTTTTCAATACTATTTAATGCTACAAAAGTACAATACTTAACTTTTTTATATTTATATTTCAATTATAATTAAGCAATTATTTCTCACTTGTAATCAAATATTTAATAAATTCATGATAAGTAAAAGAGAAAACAATTGTCTTCAAAATAATTTATGCAGAGAAAAGACAAAGAAGTCTTCTCTGCATAAATTATTTAAAATTATTAATAAAAAATAAAGATAGGCTCTTATAAATTATTTTTATAAATAACATGCTAAACAACAACATGATGGTATTATCGTTCTTAAATTTTAAATGAATTTGATACTTAAGAATAATGAAAAGATTATTCTTTAATCTTATTGTTATAAAAGTATAAGATAAATATAAGAAATGTTACAAAAGGTTAATGTACTAATATAAAACTCAGGCAATCAAAACTAGATATAGCAAATTTTCTGCAAAAAATGCAAGAAACGTAAAATTCAAAATATTGAAAACTAAAAGAAAGAAGAAATTCAAAATTCAAAATATCGAAAATCGTTTTGAATTGAGCATGTATGGAATATGAAAATTTTCGAGAAATTTGATTTCAATATAGTGGTATTTGAGGATATAGGAAAATATTATCTACAAGATAGGAAAATATATCAACTTAAGCGATTATGTAGTGGTGTCATTTTTAAATAGTGAAATTGTCTGATAAAAATTTCATTTCAAAAGGGAAGAATAGATGAAAAGATAAAAGTGGAGTTCACTTTTGAGCGCTCTAAATTAGATATCTCCTTGCCAAATCAATTATTTATGACATGAAAAATTAGCTATTTTAAAATTTTTCCTATACATAAATTAATTCTCTTATAATGAATATATAATATAAATAACATTGTATTTCTTATGCATAAAACACTTATTTTCTAAGTACTTTATACCAAAAACTTTGATTTTTCATTTTAAAAAAATTACATTTGAGGAAATCCAGAAAATGAATTATTGTTGACTTATTCTTGCAATAAAATAATCAAAGAATTAAAAATAGTGATAACAATATATTTAAACTGAAAATAGATTAATTGAAAACAGATATAGGAATGCTTTGCAAGTTCTAAAAGAATCTTCTTAGAAATTCATTAATCATTCTAAAATATTTAATGCATAAAATTTAAGAAAGGTATAAAATAAATGTACTTGAAGGTAAAGTCTGGTTAAAAGCCAAATTACATACTTATGAATGATTTTTTTATATTTAAATGAAGAATAAGAAATTCGTTAATAGATTTATTACAATAAAAAAATCATTAAGTATTTCTACTCATTTTAAATAATTCTTAACAAAAATAAGAAATTTTTGAATTATGTAATTTGATGAAGCAAAAACTTATTTAGTTATGCATAAAAAGTGTGATTTTAATTATATATTATGTGATTACAAAAAATCTCTACAACAATGTTTTTACTAAGAATGCCGTGTGTGATAACAATGTTTAATATAGTTAATTTTTAGAAATTTATATTTAACTTACAACTTGTTTCTAGTAGAAATAAACCTTAAAATACCAAATCTATTTATGAAACTATTTGCAAATAAAAATGCATGTTTTGCTTCAGAAAAATATGTTAGTTTATGAATGAAACTTTTCTTTATTTCTTTCCAACCAGTGATAAGTTTCTTAGTGTTCGAAATAAACTACGACTAAATACAGAAAAAAATCACTGATGTATTTTGTTAAACACTGCATCTTTAACATAAAATTTAAAACCTAATTTCTTTAGTTATTTTATTTCATTTACATATTGTTGCATTCAAAAACAAGGTTATTTTTTAATAATTTTGATTTTCATTTTTTTAAACTAGTAGTTAATTAAATTACATAAAACTAAGGAGTAAGAAAATTAGAATCAGGATACACTTTTGCATAGCAGGGAAAACATCAGATTATATATCACGTTAAAATTTTTTAGCTTCAAAAAATTAGACGAGAAATAAATGCAACCTTGTAAATTGCTTATTATGTCCATAATAAGGGACAATCAAAATCAAAGATTAATTAACGATGGAAACATAAACAATTTTAACGCCATTTGTATTAAAATCACAGTCATAACACTTTTCAAGGAAGAAAAGGATAAAATAATATGTTTAATTTAACACTTGCGGCTCGACTATTTTCCTAACTATCTATTTTTCGGTACGAAACTAAGTCGATTTAAACCTATCGCAATTCATGCTTCATTTAGCATCCCTAAATCTTCGACTATTAACACCATCTATAAATGTTATTGATGATGGCCTTTAGCACTTACTTTTTCCACTTCCTTAAACAGTTTGTCTTTTCAGGCTTGAAACGGGAATAGGGTTTTCCCTGCATTTTAAATTTAAACCTTTAAGCGTTCCTTTTTTTTTTTTTTTTTACAATTTTCTTGCCGATATTCTCAAGGCGTCGAGAACCGTAATTTCTTTTATCGATCGTACTCAGTTAAGGGAAGTGCTGATTAATTACATTTAGAGTAGTGCGTGTGTGTGCAAAGCAGTATAATTAAAATCTTGCATTTGAAAAAAATAATATCAGAGTAAATGGTTGATAAAAACGAAAATTATATTTTTGACCGTCAGTTTTCTTATTACACTTCAATTACAAATGCCGCGGGTGGTGTTGGGGTTTCTAAGCTTTTGGAATCATTCTCAATATCATTTGCAATTACCGATGAATTGAAGAACTTGCTCTAATGTGAAGATTAAGATATTTAAATTAGGCTTTAAGAGAGCATAGAAAGAAAAGATCTTAAGCAATTAGATCCCCCTCACCACTTAAATAATAAAGAAAGATAAGATCGAAGGGGAGAAAAAAAAATACCTTTTGCTTTCCTGGTAATATTTTATGCGTTTTATCAGATTGAAAAGTTGATAATAAAAAACTTGGATCAATTGTAATAGATGTTTTTTTCCTATAAAACACTAGTATAGATATTGCGAACGTAGAATACTTAATTTTTACTAAAATTATTGATAAGCACATATGTGTTAAACGGGTTTAATGTATTTCTTAGCGTATAAATAATATAGATTTTTGTTTTACTCCTTCTGCGGTTATTTTTCATCTAATTATAAGAAATGCATCTTTCAAGATAAAATATTTAATCTTGAAAGGAATATATTAAAAGAATTATATCACCTTCAGAAAACAAATTTACCTTTCGAATAATATTCAAGATAATAAAAACTACTTTTTGATAGTTTAGATGCTATCAACTTCAAATCAAAGTCTTTAAAATTAATGAATTTTTACTAAATATACTTTATGAATAATTAAACAATAATTAGATAATATGAAAACTAAGCTCCATATAATGAAACGAAAACTCTTTTATTCGTTAGAAAAATGTGAATTGAAAACATAAAATACATACACGTTCTATAAGCGTTTCACATTCTATCAGCAAACTTACTTTTACAGATTGCACATAAGATAATAAAATATATTATTGTTGTTGGATATTTTGAACTACATATCTTTGGGTTGTTTTGTTAGTGTTCACCAAATTTTACTTTTTAATATTAATAGCAAGGTAATATGCAAACTAAAATCCATATAATTCAAAGAAAACTCGTTAATATAAATAGATAAGTTTCTTTTCATTTTTTAATTTTGTTATTGTGTTTTGTAAGAATTATAAAAATACACTTTGCTAAGCACTTAGCATAAAGAAAAAAACCCTAAATCCCCATCATTTCTTCAGCTAATATTATTTCTCGGATATGAAATCAAAATAAAAAATCTGGCTAAATGGCACATACGTTTCGTAAATTTACTTTTAAAATTAATGCCAAATTTTTTAAATTAGAATTTTTGGAAACACATCTTACGATCAGTCACATGTTTCCTAACTTTAATTATTCAAATGGTCAAGTAGTTTTAGATAACATATGAGAAACAGTCATATTATTTCTAAGAAATACAATAATTTGGAATATTATTTCTATCGCTCTTTTAACAATTATATAAAAAGAAAACCGGGAGTTAATTTTTTTTTATGTTTCAGAGTGTAAAAAAGTAAAAGTTAATCTTACTTAAGTAATTTTCTAATTTTTTCTATAGTTTTATGAATGTCATAAGATAAAAAAATAACTTCATTTCGTAGAATTTAGCCTCAATAAAATGGCAACGGCATAAATTTTAGTTATTAAAATTAAAAGAAACAATTTTACTAACTAAGATTGATTAAATTTATATAATACTTGGATTTAAATGTTTTTATCGCATTTGAAAGAAATTATCAATACTTTAATTTTACTCAATACTCTGATTATTTGCACAGCTGTTATATTTGATTTGTTTTAATGTAGGAAAACATGTAATGAAATTGTGATACTGAATCTTTTTCAATTATAATTATTATCAAATTATTTAGTATTCTCAATTAATTTATTATTCTCAAAATTTCAAGCAAAATATTCGATCATGTTGATTGATTTTAAAAAATTTTCCGAATTTCATCACAAGACGTCGAAAGATTAATGTTTAATTTTTGTATACAAACAATGAGTACACACAAGTAAATTCACCAATAAAATTTCATCAAATTAAATAATCATACATAATTTATTAATTTTTTGCGATTTATTTATAAAAACAGAGCTGTAACTGAAGTTTTAATATACTGGTAGTAAAGAAAACGTTTTGGCTTTCTTAAGTAAAATAAAACTCATTAAAAGTCATTTTCGAAAAATATTAGATTTTACATTGTCATATTTGGGCAATTTGTAATTTTGTTACAATTTTCAAGGAAGGCTTTCTTGCTTTTCATTCTCATTTTATTGTCATGTTTATTTAAAAATCAACGAAGAAGTAAATTATTTTTTAATTTGCTTATTCATCTGGTAACAGAAAAGTTTATTTTTTAAATATAATTATGATAGTTTATACCTTATGTTTCCCATCAGCAGGCCAATGGCTCAGTGGTTAGCGTTCCTGACTCCTGGACTGTTGGTTTCTGGTTCGAACCCGGTTTGGACATGGACGTTTCCTTCCTTACTGTCTCTCTGTATTTCTTTGTCCTTTCTTCTGAGATGATGGATGAATGTGGCCCAGCCTATACACGGGTTTGTGGTGGTGTGACGTGGGTAATACTACTTGCCTCCGTGACTTGGTTCACAGGTGCCCACGGGGTAACTCTAAATGAGTAAGTGTTTCCGGCCTTGTTGGGGCGAAGGGTCAATCACCCAGTGTCTGCCGTTAGAAAAAAAATATGTTCCCCATCAATGCTATAGAATATAATTCGAGGATTTTTCATTCAATAAAGTTAACTACTTATTAAGTTGGAATTTTACTTATACCACTTCCACCACTTTTTGCACATAGAAATTTATTTGATCAGGGTCTACAGTTTAAATAGGTATCCAAATATTAGAAACAATTTCCACCGAAGAGGGAATCAAACCCACGAAAATTTAAACTTAAGGCCAGATTGCTAAGTATTAAGTTGACAGAGCGCGTCACTAAACAATTAAGAATATGCATATAAGTTATTTAAAATAATATGCGCATAAGTAATTGTTATACAAAAAATTTAAAAGATATCTCATTGGATAGGAGAAATATTTACTCCCAAAAAGCAATGTTATGTTTATTTAACAATTGTTTGAGCTTTAGTGTTGGTCCGTTGATCCACGTTGAGGGAGAAAGAAATATACTGAGGTATGAATAAATAAAGAAAGAAACTTACAACGCCACGTGCTGTGGAGTAAATTTCTGAAATAAAAGGTCAATCACTTCTAGAAACAAGTCCTAATACTAAGTTTAATACTTGTTTTATTCCATTTAAACATCTCTTGATAAAATAAGAATACATTTACAAATATACAAAAATACACTTCATCTATGCATGTAAGTTTTATTTAGTTGTACACCTGTAGTTGACTGCCATTGACTTCAGGTGTACACTTGTAGTCGACCTCCTCTTTTCTCTTCTGCTATTCTTCCTAGCTTAAGACATAATGATTTCCTTTCAGATACTGTCGTCACGGGAAATGTTAGAACCGGTTTACGAGTAATTCCAATCTTCAGTGCGCGATGCAACAAAAAATAACAACTATAAATCAAAATTACACATACATAATAAAATATTAGTTTGGGGGAAAAGTTATCCATTATTTTTTCGGTAGACGTCTGTAGTGATTGATATCTCGTGAGGTATCTATCAAACAATTTCAGATTTATGCTCGTTGGAAAAGTGACATTTGACACTAAAATATCCTCTTGCGGTTTATTGTTTGATTAATTCAGTTACGAGTACAAGGTTTTAAAAATGGAAGACAACAAACAGAAAATTCGATACATTTTCGTTTTTCTCTTGCAACGGCGAAAAAGATAACCGGGTGGCTAAAATTGTGAAAGGTGTTTATCGTCCTATATAAGACTGTAACAACCAGTTACGTACAATTTTTGTTTCATCGATTCCGTTTGGGTATTTTTGATGTTAGAGATGCACCTCGCATGTGGGTACAGCATCGTTGAAAATGTCTATAAAATATCAAAAATGATCGAAGTTAACAACATGTCATTAGTCGTAACGCGCAAGACCTAAAAATCTACATGAAAGCTGTTTTAAACCTTTTTACAAAGTGAATCCAAAAGAAGTTACATAAAGTTCACGTAAAAATAATGGATTTCTTTTTCCCCAATCTAATATACACTTTTAAATTGAAATAAATTTTAGCATTTATTATCTAAAAGAAAATATTTAGAACTTCCGTGTAGTATTTATCTTCAATAAAACAAGTCTATCATTTCTCATGAAAATGCTCAGTAAATTCATTTTCAAAACAAAATACGCATATATCAATAATGCCTCTCATTTAATTTTTGGTTGACTTACTAAAATGAAAACAAAATACCATTAACATTTTTCACAAATTATATTTCCTTAAAAGTCCACCTTTTTCCCATAAAACATGACACAATCATCACTCTTGCGCATTACAAAAACTTCTTCGATAAAGATTTTTGCTGTAATGAATTCAGTTGAAATTCTTGAATTATATTCAGTAGCAGATGATACGAAAGAAATGTGTATAATGAAAGGCTTTAGAGAGACAAAATAAGCTCTTGTTGTCAATTTCCGGCATGCTTTAAGTTTTATTTTTGTGCACTCCGGGCTTAATAATTTAGGAAGAATCTCATGAATGATACAAAACTGGTAACCTGTCAGCGAATTAAAATATTCTCATAATTCTTTTGCTTCCAGTAGTAATGACGAATGTATTTTGCATTCTAAAATTAACCTAGTAATGGTTATGGATCTCATTAATAATGAATAAATTTTCGTTACACAATTCCCTTTAGGTATTACAGTAAAAATTAAATGTGGTTGCTTAGTTTCTGAAACAATGAAAATATTTAGAAAACTCTTCGTCTCAAAGGAAAACTCATTTCTAAATTCGAAGTTTTGAATTTAGAAATGAAAAAATTTTATATTTACTTTAAAAAATTGCTGGTCAATGGTTGAGTGGTTAGCATTCCTGATTCCTTTGCTGTTGGTCCCGGGTTCGAATCCCGATTTGGGCATGGACACGTTTCCTTCCTTTCTCTCTCTATTTCTTTGTCTTTCCTTCTGAGATGATGGATGAATGTGGCCTACCCTATAAATGGGTTTGTGGTGGTGTGACATGGGCAATGCTACTCGCCTCCGTGACTTGGTTCCCAGGTGCCCACTGGGTAGCTCTAAATGAGAAGCAGTTTCCCGCCTAGTTGTGGTGAAGGGGTAATCCCCGAGTGCCCACCAATAGGGAAAAAAACTTTAAAAAATTATATGTGCATTTATTTATTAAAAAATATCTGTTAAACAGTATGTGTGTTTGTGGTGTCTGTGCGTATGTGCGTGTATTTATTCATACACGTATGTATATATATGACCATATAATACACTTATTATCAACATGTCTCTTAAAAAGAACTATATAGAAAATTTAAATTATATTTCCATGTAATCTCTCGTTAAATATTTTCAATGCAATTAAACTGAAAATACTTAATATGGAACTACATATAGAATTGCATGAAAGGTTACTGCTGTTATAAGGCATTAAAACAACTACCCTACACGGAAAGAATTTCCAAAAATAGTGGAACTCATTCTAATTTTTTTTTTCAAGTGAGTAAATCAAAAAAACTTATAAGCACCAACTCTTATAAATGTCCATTATAGAAAGCAGAAATATAACATCTATCTCCCATTATTCAATAGTGGTTGGATTAGAACCTGTAACTGTACTATGCTCTTAGAATATAGTTCAAATACAGTACTACGAAAAACGCCCATTTTCAGTAAAATAATCATCACCTTAACTGTAGGTATTTCACAAGATTCACTGCAACATTGAAATCAATTAACTTTTAAATGATTATCAATACAAAAAGTCGTCTATCGAAATCCTTCATGATTAATTTAGAGACATCTATATCAAATTCAGCATTCCATTCCTTTGTAAAATGTGCAAATTTACACTGTGTTATAATATTGTTATATTTTTAATAACAAATCAACCTAAAATTTTTGAAGCCTTCATTTTACATGCGTAGTTTTGTAATTGTTATAGGATGTCCTCCCTTTTACAGCTTCAACCTTTTCTACCTTAATAAACTAAAATTAACTAATATAAAAAAAGAAAACATAATATATTTTATCTTTTCATAAAGAATGCTCTATCCATTCACCATTCTACATCTTAAGCAATGTAGAATGGTGAAACTGCTTTGGAAGAAATGATAGCAATGTAAATGAGATGCGTAAAAAATAATGACTAATAAAGAAGAATTAATTAAGACACTCGATAAGCATTAAAATTAGTTCCCACGAAAAATTAACAACAATTTAATTAAGCTTATAAATAAAAGCGAATTAAAAATTAAAATAATAATAAAAAACTAAGAAAATAATGAGGAAATTAAGTAAATGTAAATTGCATCCAACCAAATTTTCATTTTTTTTTAGAATGTGTCAAACAATGTTATATTTAACACATCCTTCTCATTTCTCATTGAAATATTTCGATAATATACATGGAGTATTTAAATACAATATAGCAATGAAAAAATACTGAGTTTCCTTGAAAAATTACTGCGAACATTTTTAATTAAAATTGCAGAAAAAGTGTAATATTTAAATCAACAAACTCAAATATAGAATATTAAAAACTATTTCTGATAATAATAGATTAAAGAACTAATTATAATAAGTTAATAAATGACAATTGTAATGTATATATGCACATGAAAGAAATGATTTTATAAAAAAAGAAAATCAGATTTGGTTAAAAAGCAACTATAGAAAATAATCAAATTCTTATAAATTGTGGATAGAGATTAAACACTCAAATCACATTTTTAACTTTTTAATCGAAAATATCATTTAATCGAAAATACTTTTTTTCAATCAATGACGTAGTATAACTTCTAGTGATATTTCAGGACAATTGATAAGGACCTGTCGAAAATTCAAGTTAAAATATTTGTACTAAATAAGGAATTTACTTAATGCTATATATATATATATATATATATATATATATATATATATATATATATATATTAGGTTAGGGAAAAAGAAATCCGTTATTTTTACGTGAACTTTTTGTAACTTCTTTCAGATTCGCTTTGTAAAAAGGTTTAAAACAGTTTTCATGTAGATTTTTAGGTCTTGTGCGAAGCTACGACTGCTGATATGCTGTTAAGTTTGATAATTTTTGATATTTTATAGACATTCTCGACGATGTTGTATCCATGCGAGGTGCATCTTTAGCATCCAAATACCCAAACGGAATCGACGAAACCAAAATTGTGCGTAATTGGTTGTTACAGTCATATATAGGACGATAAACACCTTTCTTAATTTTAGCCACCTGGTTAGCATTTTCGCCATTATAAAAGAAAAACTAAAATGTATCGAATTTTCTGTTTGTTGTCTTCTATTTTTAAAACCTTGTACTCATAACTGAATTAATCAAACAAAAAACCGCAAGAGAATATTTTAGTGTCAAATGTCACCTTTCCAATGAGCATAAATTTGAAATTGTTTGATAGATACCTCACGAGATAGCGATCACTACAGAGGTCAACCAAAAGAATAATGGATAACTTTTTCCCCAACCTAATATATATATATATGTATATGTATGCATGTATGTATGTATTATTATTATTAGTTCATTTCAAAATTTTAAAAACACTTTTTAAATCGCTAATATTTTATTTTACATCTATTGAAGGGCATCTGTTGATAAATTCCTGGTTTTTCCCTTTCCCAATTGAAAGAAAAAACCAGTTCAACAGTATAAAAATAACTAAATTCAAATGACTTACAACAGTTTTCAATTATACAGTTGACATCAGGCTGTTTGTTCATTTCTAGGCATTGGATCCAAGCTTGCAGCTGAATGGTTAGCGCTGCGACCTTATATTCAACTGTTTAAAGCTGCACAGTTAGTTTAAGTTTAAGCTGTAGGTTTAGTCTTACTATCCTTAGTGTGTAAAAAAAAATTACCATTGAGTGATAGCAAAACAAAACCAATTCATTCGTAGAACCATTCTCTTTTCCCAGAAAAAAGTGCAAATTTAAATCTAGTCACAAAATTTGCTTTAGTGTTTACTTTCATTAGTTATTCATAAAAAATAACATTTTAAAAGAATTCAGTATATTTGAATGTTTCTTAAAATACCTGATTTATTATCAATGGAGCTTGTAAAGATAGTATCCAAATACAGTTTGGAAAATTGCAATTACTAAGCGCATTCTTAAAATGGAATACAAATTTATAATAATTGTTCAAATGCCTTTTTTTTTTTTTTTTTTTTTTTTTTTGCCAAAGAAGAAAAAAATGGATTGTTTTGCACATATCTTGAAAAATGTTTTCCAAAATGCTGAACATATTTCGAAAACGGATCCCATGCCTCTTGAAAAGCATTCTTCGAGATGTGCACAAAAGCGTTCAGTTTTTTTTTTTTTTTTTTCTCACTCTCTCTCGGTAATATATAAAAAATTTCTATCTATTATCATGAATTTTTATTTTATTTTTCATAATATTGTTTAGTGTGCATGAAATAATAGGAATAATTGTGTATAAGAGCACTTTAATTAAATATTTTATAAGCCACCACTTTAATTACTTTTAGGATATTCTGTATACATGAAATACTGCGTGAATTGTTATAGTACTTTTTAAATACGCATTGATCTCTCCGACCTTGTCCTTGATGAGAATATGTGTATGAAATTCCATATTTTCTCTAAGAAAAATAAAATACAAAAAATTCTAAACCTTTTATTTGATTTGTACAAGATTTAAAATTATTTTAATCTGGTATTTTTATTTTAATTTGTCATTTGCTATTTTTATTTATTTTCCAAAAATAAATAGAAATAACAAAACGGAAATTTAGATTTCTTATAAAAATATCTGATTTTAAATGCAAATTAGAGTCGAAGAATCATGATAAGTCGTACTAATTATCTAATTCCTCTAAAAAATATAAAATTAGAAGAAATAAAAATATGCCTAACTATTAAGTTAAGATTATGTTCTAATAAGAAGTTAACGCAAATTCGAAGTTCATTTTGCCTCCTAACGGTCACATTTTTATTCAAAAGAAATAATTGAACCGAGTCCTATTTATTAAAGCCCAAAGCTAATTGATATTGATTTATTATTGATATTTATACTTGAGGTCTAATACGAGCTTATGAGCTGATGACGAAAACATTGGCCATTCAGCAGGAAGCTTGGTTATTTTACTCATTAATGAGTATCAATAAAATAACATGTTGTTCAATAATAATATAAGTAGCGTAGCACACTAAAATAGATTGGTTAAACTTATTGTTGCTTTACGATCCCTTTTGCATTCTTGGGTTGATTCTACTGGAACCTAAAGATTTAAATGGATTCCAAATCACTACAAACATCCATACCCGGGGTGTGAATTGAGCCAACTATTGAAATGAAGGTCAGAGCTCAAATTATTCACCCTACGTCTTCATAGAGATAAGACAAACTAGGCAACTTTTTGATTGGCCTGGGTCTTTAGATGGCTCATGACTTCTCTTTAAGACACATAATTTTGAGAAAGGTAATTGTAAGAGAATAAGCCTTTCGTACGAAGATTACTTCTTTGAGACATATATTGGATTGTCTGGCTAGAGCCCTTTCGTTCAGTTGTGAAAAGAAACTATCTTGGCATATGAGTATAATTGCAGGCTCTGAATCAATTTCAAACCTTGGAATGACACTCCACATCCACATACAATTGCACCTTTTTGTACTTGCAAAGACTCAAGCCTTCCCATAGTATGCCAAGCAATAAATTCCAATAAATAACATTGTCATTGCATTTTCAAGTCTGAAATGAAAAACTATACAGTCTAATTTTATAAGGGAGACAATTCAAAAAATTAATCTTTTGAATAATCACAATCTGTGGATTTTAGAGCCCATTTCTGTTTTTCAACATATTTCTATATGATGTTTCTTTTGTATGTTTTTCTTGCTTCGCATAAAATTATGGATGTTTTATTTAACCTAAGTGGTTGCCTAATTTTATTAAAATTGAACATTCCCTTTATTTCTTAAGTGTGTTGTTTCCAAATTAAATATTGAAATAAATCCAATTTTTTACTTCCTAGCAATATTTACTTTTACCGCCACGGAAAATGTTAGCTTTTAAACCTTTAATATGGATTTGCATCACAATATTTTAAAACGTAACATTTTTAGTGAGATTAAGTCCAATTATAAGGTTTTTACCATTAATAACATGATCCCTATTTTGAAAAACATTTTTATCGAATATTTCTACTATCATGATGAATTTTTGAACTCTTCTTTAATAAAAACATTAGAAAAATGACAAGTCAGTAGAGCGGAAATGCTTTATTTCGATGTTACTCATTTACAGAAACAAATTTGCATAATAATTTTAATAAGATTGCCACTTATAATGTACATTTGAGCAATATCTATGTTACTACTTTTGTACAAAGTTGAATTAAAATTTTAGTAAAAATTAAATACAAACATTAGTTGTTATTTTGAAAATTTTAAATTTTCGTTTCAAAAGCTTATTATAAATTATAGATTTTGAAACTGTTATAAAAAATTGTGCCTATTCTAAGTAAAAATATAACATTGTTAAACTGGAATCATTTTAAAATAACGCACTATTACTCTGAACTCAGAAACTTTTTTTCACGATTCCCAAAATAGAAAAATTCAACAAAGCGAATTCATATCAAAAATGTGTTTCCATTTGGTCATATGGCTGTAAATATTTTTTTTAATAATAAAAAAAAAAATCTAATTTCAAAGATTATAAAAATGACTAAAATTTAGAGTGAAAATTATTTTTCCTGACAAATTTTACCTCAGGATATCACAGGTGTTTATGAAAGAAATATTAAGAAAAACTTATTCTCACACGTGTTCTTTCTTTATGCAATCCCAGCTATTTTTCTTTTTCATACAAGAATCAAAATATTAAAAAAAGATACTCAAGAATTCTGCATGGGGGCATATGTCTAAAGATAGCAGGATTAAAAATTTAAATTACTGTATTTAATGCATTTCTATCGTGCGTGTAATTGCAATTAAAATACCCTAATTAAACTTGAAAATAAATTCTAACGAACACTCAAAATATTCCTACCGCAGGCTATTCAGCATTATTAGCATTTCATTATCGCATATCTCGCTAAAAGTTATAAAGTTCATTCCATTCAATTTGGACCTCATTATGATGTAATATGCCTTTCAGCACATTTTACCTCCTCCTCTTTAATACCACATCGTAATCCAAACTCTTTATGATAATCATAACTTTTACTTTATCCGCTCGTTTTTTCCCCCTTAATTCCCCTGTTATATATATTTACATAAATATACGTACAAATAGATACATATTAAATACATAGATATATATTCATACCTATTTATATACGATTACATATTATGTGAATTATGTATATGAAAAAGAGAGTAATCACAGAGATAAGTAGATAAAAAAACATATTTATTTATTCTCATTTATAATAATTTGTTGTATATTTACAGTTATATATAGAGAAAAATATGTATATATATGCTCGAATTCTGAGTATTATGGAAAATGTCCAATTATCTACATTTAGATTTTAGCACTAGTTAGTTTATTTAATGTGAATCTTTTGAAGAAATTCAAAGTCTTCAGATTTACAATAATAAGGGAATTCATTGAGATGAAATTGAAAAATATAGAATTAAATTTGGGTTAAATATCGAAGGTAGAAATGGAACTCTTCATAGATCCTCGGATGCAACTTCAATAAAATCAAAAATTTCTATTTTTTACTGTAATTGTTTTGAATTTGAAACTAAGTAAAACAATAAAATATTTTAACTATAAATATAATAATAAAGTATTTAATTTTAAAACTTTCACAAGGTTCATAGGAAATCAATGAGATTGTTTATTTAATTTCTATTTAATTAAAAATTCTATAGCATCATACATATAAGCTTAAAACCTTTAGTTTTAATTTATAGTCATCAATTTTTTCAAAAGTTAAATAAATGATACTTCAGAGAAAAGGAAACTGTAAATGAATATGGTATACAAAAGTTATTAAGTATTTGATACCACTTACCAGATAGCCGCCGCTTACCCTGTCTAGTGGTCAGCGTACCTGACTACGGAAGGGGAGGACCTGATTTCGAATCCCGTCTCGGGCATGGATGTACTTTCTCTTTCTTTATTTGTGTTTCTTGTCCTTTCGTGAGATGATGTATGAATGTGGTCCTCCCAATAAACGGGTGTGTGGTAGTGTGGCATGGGGGTAATGCTACTAGCCTCCGTTCACAGGTGCCCACCCGGATAATGATAATTGAGTAGCAATTTCTGGCCTTGTTGTGACAAAGAGTTAAACACCCAGTGCCCGCCATTATTAAAAAAAACTTACTTGATAGCCAATAGCTTGAAAGATATTACAAGACATTAAAACATTAACCGATCATTCCCATCCGGAATGACTTTTCACTGAAAATGCACTGTCTTCTTAAGACGAAGTAAAAAAGTTTCTTAAGCAGAAATGGCAATAAATTCTCAAAACTTACGCCAATTATCCAGGGAAAGGTAATAACATATGTTGCATTGCCAAATAATGACTGGGATCCAACCGGATGCTTCCTATTCCAAAGATCTCAGTCCTACTACAAAGCAACCGTAAGCCAACCAACGTACCGTTTTCTGGATAGAATAGGTGTACAAGATACCACTATCACACTACGTTATGAAGCCAACTTGGATGTTTATGTCAAACCTTGTAAAAGTAACAATTACGTTTCCTATAGAGAAAACGTCTAATCCACAGAAAATTAAACATTTTTATTTGCAAATTTATAATTGATTTATCCTATGTATAACAGAAAACTAAATGCTTTTATTAATGACCATCTTTAGATAAAAAAAAAGCAATAGTTCGCTCATTGCGCATAGGCTTTTGTTGTATCCTGAATACGTTCACAAGTGAAAATAAAACGATACTCTTAATACTTTTAGCATAATTTCTCCTTTTAAGGACTTTCTATATATATTGTAACTGCATTTGAAATAGTCTTAAAAAACTAATTGAATGCGATTTTTTTCTATGAAAATAGTGCTTTTACCATTGAAGATTGATTTTTCAATACCTTTTTAACTTACTAAGTTTTAAAACCAGACTTTTATTCCTTAGGCCAAGCTACTTAAAATTTTCAACAGTTAAACGATTGCCTGTGATAGTTTAAACATTTCTCCATTAAAAAATAAAATAAGTTGAAGAAACAAATTTGAATAAAATTATTTCATTAAAATTTCCGTGAACTGCTCAAAAAATAATTTGATGAGTGAATTAATTCACCTTAAATGAAGTTATTGTTAAAAATATATAATTTCTCACCAATTTGTAGATAGTTATTAATTTAACTGAAGCATTTTGTTTCTATTAAAAATATATAATTTGCCTCAGTTAAGCACTCCATAATAAGCTTCTGTGCTGACTATAGCAATCATAAAATTAAAAATAATATTAAAAAAATAGAAATGTCATTTATAATATCCAATCAACAAAGCGAATCAATACAAGAGAAATCACTCCCTCCATGCAAAATGTTCCACCTCCACTACAAGAAAATAGTCCTCAGTACTTAAATTCACCCCAAACATACTAAACGGAAGAAAAAAAATTACAGTCAAGTCTGCTCTTTGTCCTTGGAAAAAGAGATGACTTTCTGCTTATTTAGAATCCAGTAATAATTCACATAGAACTTTTCAATGGCAACACGACCCCGTCTCTAAAATTGAGCTGGGTTTCTGGGAGAGGTGGAGTACTGCAGATGGCTTGAGGGAAATTGATGCCCTACGACATGGTTGAAACGTTCAATTTAGATTCCATCTTTAGACGAAGCCTTCCTCGTCTAGGTACCTCCTCCATTTGGCCGCGATTTAAATACGTCTTTTATAACTGTCTAGCGAAAATCAACAAATTCTCTTCTTTCAGCTTTACTGCACTGTCAGCAAAGCTTCTTCCTGTCCTTTAAAACTAAAGCTCAATGTGGTTTTTTTTTCTTTTTATATTAAGGAGTTTTAGATTTTTTAATGCATTGAAAAAGAAAAGTGACAAATTTTGATTTTCAATAACGAAACCGCCATAAAATTCAACCATGATTGGGTTTCATTTCCTTTTAAATTAAATAGCTATCAAGAAAGTGAAATTTATTTGGAATAAGATCTTTGATTTTGAATTAGGAGTTAATCTAATTTTTTTTTTTTGTTTTTTTTTTGTTCTTTTGATATGTTACAAAAATAAATCTCTTAAATATTTAACTTGGTTTATTCCTTTCCATTTAATATTTTTATAAAAAGAAGTTTTAATTATACTTTTAAAAAAGGATTTTTAAAAGTTTATTTTAAATATTTTTTGCTCATTCATATACAATTAATATTTTAAACAATAGAAGCCTTTTTGTAAGTGATGACAAATCATATATTTAAAAATAATTTTTAAAGAAAACACTCTCAAAATAGTATGTCAAATATCATTTCTCTAGTGCCGCCTACCCTGTCTAGTGGTTAGGGTACATGACTCCAAATGTGGAGGACCTGGGCTCGAATCCCGGCTTGGGCATGGATGTACTTTCTCTTTCTTTGTGTTTCTTGTCCTTTTCTCAGATAATGAATGAATGTGGTCCACCTATAAACGGGTTTGTGGTGGTGTGAGGTGGGTAATGCTACTCGCCTCCGTGACTTCGTTCACAGGTGCCCACCGGGTAACGATAAATAAGAAGAAGTTTCTGGCCTTGTTGTGGAGTAGGATTGATCACCGAAATGCCCGCCATTAGAAAAAAAATTTCTCTGGTAAAGATTCAGATTTTTAAAAAATGAAAATCGATTTGTAAAGCAGACAAATTCTTAAATTATGATAAAATTTTTTTATTTTTTATGATGAGATTATTCAATAAGTGCTTGCATAATCCAATTAAAAACAATAAATAGTGTTTCATTTTTTAGAAATAAAAGAAATATCCAACAAAATATATTTTCATGTCAGTTATTTATAGGTGAGATATAATTCATATATTTGATTTGTTATACTTCTAATTTCAATTTTAACATATGGCAACCATTTAATTCAAGTTTATTATACTAGCATTATGGTGATTATACTTTTTTTTTACTATTAAAGCAAATTACTTTTAATATATATGACTTAGTACAAGCATATATATATTGTTCCTATCTTCAAATCCTGAGAAACACCATTTTTCAACAAAATAAAGTGAAATCATGTTGCACGTCGTGTTCTTACATTTCTCGATACATATTATGACCTGCATGGTCTCCAGACCTCTTACCAATTGAAGGCACCTGGTCATGGGTTGCTGAGAAATTTTTTCGTTACCCTTTTCTAGCTACTGCGGTTGATGAAGTGAAGCAGTCACTTGTGAAACAGCATGGAATGAGTGGCTCGTTTTCGGTTAGGCTTGTAGTCGAAACCCAATTCAACACCAAGCCTAACTGAATAAGAATCGTTTCAGCTATTAAGTATAACAAGCATTTCTATTAAAATGTCTTTACTTACAGTTAATAATTTTTTTTATTATCTTCCATGATGTTGTGAATTTTATATATGTATATATATATTCACAAAATTTTAATAATGTTAGTGATTTTGAACGACAGAACTCTTTTATCCATAGTTTAAATATTAAGAGAAATGTGATTGTTATCACACTTCTTGAAGTAACTTAATATTTCTTTGTGATTTTATTATCATATATGGCCAAGATTCATCCCAGTTTAAAATAAACACACACAGACTTTTTTTTTTTCAATTTATGTTGGCCCATTACAGAAGTTTCGATAGAAGTAAAAATTACGCTTGGTGTATTACGAGCTTCTCGTTAAAAACAATAACATTTAAAATTTTGTGAATATATATATATATATATATATATATATATATATATATATATATATATATATATATATATATAT
>JAPDSC010045831.1:0-19989 GCA_026290005.1 Latrodectus geometricus
ATTCTTAAATTCAGTGACCGTACGGAAACTTTTTTTACCCACTGTATTTTTCTTTAGCCCTAATAAATAGAAGACAATTTTCAAAGGGGAAAAATAATCTCATGTTCCCCAACTTGGAATGTGCAATGTTTTAGAGCGAAGGAATCGTAACTTAAAGCAAATGTGAGTTCAAATTAGCTTTTATTTCTTTTCAAACAATTCACAAATCTCAACTTCAAAATGAAGCATAGTCCATGTTTAAATTTATCCAGAAACTAGCATTCAGATAAAAGTTTATTCCACATTCCATACAGTAGTTCTTAATTCACTTCCTGACAAAAATTCGACAGTTAAAGAGAATATTTATTTATTTATTCTTTTCATAATCAGTGCTCCTAATTAACATATTTCAAATACATTTTTTAACTTCATTTCTTACCTTTAATATGCAAAAAGAATTAATAATCTTCAAAAAGTTACAATAATATTCTTTTTCTAGATAGTATTTATTTTCTAAAATTGCAGCTACAAATATTTAAAACATAAAATATTTTTTAAGTATATATAACTAACAATTCTTTAATTGAAATAACTTAATTTTATGTATTTTCAAGAGTATATATTGACTAAGTTTTTATCAGATTACAATTCCCAAAAATTATATAAATAGAACGTGGTTTTAATCATTATCATTTTTAATTAATAAACCTATTTTTTTTAATAAACCTATTTATTAATTAATAAACCTATTCTACATTTTGACTAAACGTACTACAAAAAAAATCGATAGTTAGAAATTAGCTAAATTTCAAAATATTCGAAGAATTTTAAAGTGCGACCGAAATGATAAATTTTCTCTTTTGTTACCATGGTAACATGAGCGAGATTACAAGGAATTAAGAGACTGCGCAATATGACATATACGCAATACGACAGGGGATTAAGGGCTAAAAATAGCATCTTAGGCTCTCAAAAACATGTTCGAGATGGAAACTCTTACCCCAAATGTAGAATGTAGGTAGATTGCTTTCATAACAATAAGAGAGAAGGAGATTTTATAATAATGTATTTTCTACAAACGTTAAATTTCTATTTATAATTAAATTTTAATTACTTATCTTACAAAATATTTAAATTGAGTACTGGTTTATTAATTATAATATTTATTTATTATTTATATTTAAGTAAAATGCTGCCAAATGTCTTGTAAACAGGATTTATTAAAAATCAGCAATTAGGAAAATTACTTTATTATTTTAAGAAGTACAGTTTAAATATATTGAATTTTACCGAATTAATAAAGTACAGTTTTTAAAAATTGAGTTTGAGAAAGACGCTGGAGTTATTTTATTAAAATTAACTTAACTGTTAAATTTTCTACAATTTCGATTATAATGAAATGCTCTTCATTAATTGTATTAACAATAAAAAACTCTTTCAAGATTTGAAATATATCTTTAAAAATGATGTTATTATTGATGTAAGGAAGTGGTTAAAATATAATCTTAAAAGAATGATTTATTACTGAAATATCCCCATTAGGAATTCTAAATTTTACACCTGTAATCTACATATACATAAATTCTAAATACACCACCCACAATTCGTATATAGAATGTAAATATTGTTTTAATAAAGTGGTATGGTATCTAAAGTAAATACCAACACTACACTGATACAACCAGAATAATAGGTTATACTTTATGTTGTCAACATTTTTATATTAGTTTGGGGAAAAAGTTATCCATTATTTTTTCGGTAGACGTCTGTAGTGACCGCTATCTCGTGAGGTATCTATCAAACAATTTCAAATTTATGCTCATTGGAAAGGTGACATTTGACACTAAAATATTCTCTTGCGGTTTTCTGTTTGATTAATTCAGTTACGAGTACAAGGTTTTAAAAATGGAAGACAACAAACAGAAAATTCGATACATTTTAGGTTTTCTTTTATAATGGCGAAAATGCTAACCAGGTGGCTAAAATTTTGAAAGGTGTTTATCGTCCTATATATGACTGTAACAACCAGTTACGCACAATTTTCGCTTCGTCGATTCCGTTTGGGTATTTGGATGCTAAAGATGTTCCTCGCATGGATACAACATCGTCGAGAATGTCTATAAAATATCAAAAATTATCAAACTTGACAGAATGTCAGCAGTCGTAGCTTCGCACAAGACCTAAAAATCTACATGAAAACTGTTTTAATCCTTTTTACAAAGCGAATCTGAAAGAAGTTACAAAAAGTTCATGTAAAAATAATGGATATTTTTCCCCAACCTAATATTAATAGAGTTTTTAAAGGAAAACTTGGGACACACTTGATGTCCTAAATGTTTGATTTAAAGACATATTTACATTGTTTGTTGTTATAAGTGTCTCAGAAATTTAGTAGAAACTATATACTACCATTAAAACACATCTTGCATTTGCGTTAGAAATAGCATAATAAATCCCAGTGAAACTTCTGCGTTCATGAAATTTTCAACTGTTTTGAACGGAACTTTTATTAGTCACTTATATATTAAAGAAACTAAAGTTTCAATCAATTTTTACAACTCTGTGTTTTATTAGCAACTTAAAAGTAGAACAGAATAGGTAATAAATATATTTTTATCTCAAACAGCTCGTAGAATGTAAAGGAAACCACAAATATATTAGTAAAATTTTGTGCAAAATAATATAGTTGCAGATCCTCTGAAATTGAGTAGAAAACTTATGCTGAATTTCAGTGCATCTGCAACTCAACAGGGGAATCAGTATAAAGCAATTCATTAATTAATTTATTTTGAAAATTAGGCATGCATTTATATAGAGGTTCATGCTTTTATATAGAGACATTTTTAGTTATATTTTTCACGACTGGACATTTCTTCAATTAGAACTTTAAATTAAAACACTTCGTTTTCGATATAGTAAAGTTTTTAGTTCTTGCTCTCGTGTTTCTAGACGAAGTTATACGAGCGTCGGAATATTTTTTACAAATACTATGCGAAAAATCAAAGTATATTATCGAATATATAAAAATAATATCGAAAAATATCTGTATATATAGTTTTGAAGTATGTAGAATGAATAAGAAGGAGATTATAGTTAAATCCATAAAATTAATTAAAATGAGATAGGAGGAACATTTACTGAGAATGAATGCAGGACGAATTGCACTCATTGTCTTTAAAGTAACTTTTCCTTGTTAAGACCTAAAATGATATAAGATTGCTTAGATGTAGATTTTGCAATATTTAAGTCAAAATTCGGTAATCAGTACCTAAAAGAAGGGCAATCTGAGAAAAACTTCTGTGGATAGTCAAAACCCAAAAAAGGGAAAAGGACTATGAATTGGATTAATAATGAATAAAAACGTTTTCAGGAAATAATTATTTAATATCTACCAAGTTTTAAAGGTTAATGGTAATATTCAAAACGTAGTTGAATTAAAACGAATATTTACCATTGATTGCAAAATAAAAACATAAGCTTATAACTGGTTCAAAAAGCAAGTTATTTATCACTGTTATCCATTTTATCATTATATTTATTTAAAAAATATATATAAACAACAATACATACGTTGTTCGGTGCAGAAATGTCCAATATTGGACCTTGCACCAGTAAACCACACAAAAACAATCAAAGTAATTCATACGAAATTTTATTATTGATGGCATTTTGTTCCAATTTTTCAACTGATCTGCTTCACGTATTTTTTAAATTTAATATTAAGCTTCTTGACGCCCACCCTGTCTGGTGGTTAGAGTACTTGACTACGGATGAGGAGGAACTGGGTTCGAATCCCGGCTCGGGCATGGATGTCTTTCTCTCTCTGTGTTTCTTGTCCTTTCCTCAGAAGATGGATGAATGTGGCCAGCCCTATAAACGGGTTTGTGGTGGTGAGGCGTGGGCAATGCTACTCGTAACTCTGTGACTTGGTTCACAGGTATCCACCGGGTAACGGTCAAATGAGTAGCAGTTTCTGGCCTTGTTGAGGTAAATGGGTTAATTACTCAAGTGTGCCCGCCATTAGAAAAAAAAATAAATAACCTTCTTTGAGAAAATCTGCCTTAAAAATCTTTCACATTGTGCAATTTTGAAGTCTGCTTCTTGCATCATTTACATGTCTAGATGTCGCTGTCATCATCGAAATTTTCTTACGCATTTTTCATTTGATTTTTTATTCATTCCAAATTACTTTTCGAATTCAAACTATTATTTTACAAAAATGGAATATTCTCACTTAATGTCCTAAAAAACTTGGAAATGTAATGATAAGTTTACATCTTTAATAGTGTTTTTGAAAATACTAAAAATTTAAGGATATACAAAGAGTAAATAAAACTAAAATAAGAAATTTCCAAGTCTAACATACTTTCGCCCAAAATTAAATATATATAAATAAATATATAAAGCAGAAATATATTTTCAGTTATTTAGATATAATTATAAAAATTTCTGAGTCTGATGAAATATTTTATTACATCCTTGAAATTTTATCAATAATCGAATCGAAACCAAATGATTATCTTGAATGGGATTAAAAATTCTTGATAAGAATGTACAATACGTTTACGAAAAGTATTGCATAAATTTTGTTCTAAAACGGAAACTTTTCTAAGAGGTAACAAATTATCTGATGATAGATAACTGATAAAATTTAATATATTTCACAACATGGTGTTTTATCACAAGAAGATACGAGCTGAAACAGCAATATTTAACTTTTTTATTTAATATTATTTTTTATAAAATGATAAAATGTACATAAAAATTATTTTTATATGGTCTTAATGATGATCGTTTAACGCAAATGTTCTGTTTTATTCTTAAAATGTTTGGATTTAAGACATAAAATCTTTAGCAGTTAAAAAACCGCGAAAAAATATTATAGACTTAATCATTTAATTATATCATAATTTTTTACAATGGAATATTGAATTAATATCAATTAATTCATATTTTTATGGACTTATTTTCATAAGATTATGAATTTATAGTGTCCTGTTCAAACATAAATAATCAAAAGAAGAAATATATAGAATCTTAATTTGTTTTTATAAATTACGACAATTAAGACCGTTTCAACACAATAATGCGGTGGAAGTGAAGACACTTTATACAGTGACACAGACTCAACGTGCCACGTACAGAGATATCATTTCACATGGAGGACATTGTGATCACGACCTATATAACGTACCCCAACCGTCTTTAGTGAATTAAATTGGAACTCTACGGATTGGAAATTAATACCTTCTGGAAGTGAGAACAAATGCCTATACCATCCAGGCCACCACTACCTAGCTTGAAAAATAAATTAGTAAACTTAATAATAATGTTTTAATTTATTATAAAGAAATACACGTCTTATAATACTTGTTCTGAATAGTTTTTTTTTTGTAAATATATATTTTTAGGATTGAAAACTTAGTTTCATTGTGTTCGCTCATTGTAAGCGAAGTGTTAGTCAGAAATTCATCTTAAAAACTATATTTCCAATTTAATTTATGTGCATAAGACAGTGCCACCCATCCTGTCCAGTGGTCAGCTTGCATGACTTCAAGTAGGGAGGTTCTGGGTTCAAATCCCGGTTCAGACATAGATGTATTTTCTCTCCTTTGACTTTTCTTTATATAAATGGGTTGTAAATGGTTGCCTATCCTGTTAATGGGCACCTATGGCATGTGTGTATTGAGGAAGTCGGAATCCACATCAAATTACGGTTCAGTTGGAAAACGGGAGCAACGCACGCCATACTGCCAGCCTAGCTGGTACAAGACAACAATATAAAACATTTCCTTAAAGAAATAGATAAGCTTTTCTACAAGGTATAATTTTTAGTCATTTATTCTTTCTACTTTCTGACATCTAAGAATAAAAAGATTCATATAAGAACTCTTAAGTCATTGAATCTTAAGTCAAAATTTTAAAACATTGACTAATCAATCAACATTTTTCAATATTCTGTTAATTTTTAGACTATGCTCGGCAGAATGGCGAAATTTTTGGCGACTTTTTGAAAAAATCCAGCGAGTGACCGTACAGTAAATCTTTACCCATTGTTATAAACATAGCTTAATAATTTGTTTTTTTAACAGGTTAGGAATGTCTGTTTTTAATGCGCAGAAAAGTAATCATAATTATTGGAACATTTAAAATGCATTACATTACTAAAATATTGCTTATACTTTTTTTTTCTCCGTAATAGTCCCCACATAAAAAAAAATGACCGCACAACAAACCTATTTAGAAAAATTCGTTTCTTAAAAAAATAATTAGTAAATTCAATTGCTTAAAAATCTGTGTGGTAAATTTTACTGTTCAAAATTTTATTTAATTTTCATAAACTGAATATTGTAGTTTAGTGCTGCTTTGTACGATATTTAGCTTAGTTAATCAAATTCTTTCAGTGTCTTTCATTTCTGTATTAATTTATATATTTCACATTCTAAGCAATGTTTTCACCAGAACTCTACTAAAAATAAAAAATCATTTATATCTATTCGATAGAAAGAAGTTATAAGAAGATGTCGAACCATTTAGAGCCAAGAGAAACCATTTTATTTCTCTTCAACAAAACAAAATTTAATTCCAATCTGTCGAACATGTTCAATAAAAAAATCAAATATGTTTTTCATTATTTTTAGAGATCTCTTCAAATTTAACATTACATTAAAATAAATTACAGCACAATAGTTAATACACTAATTTCAAGAAATAAAGGGTAATAAGATAATTTCCTTCATAGAAAAATCCCCCATTACTCAAAGCGAATTGCCAATTTTGTGATAGAAATTCAAGCCAAAAATTCAACTCATATTTTTATATGTATAGTATTCCTTTACGAGAGTGGTAGGGAGACAAATATCACGCGTAAATAGAGAATTTAAGTACTTTTTCACGTGATTTTATCAGCAAAAAAATCTTATCGTTGAGATTCAAAAAACCAAGCTGGCAGTACTTATTTTTTCTGGTTCGCAGTAATGTTTACGCAAATCATAAAGTTTATATCGCATTGCAGATTTCGAAATGACTTGTTAAAACAGCTGGAAAAAAGCTTAGCTTCTAGTTAAGTTATTTAATTCCTAAAAAAAATAAGAGATCAAAATAAAAGCCAATTTCACTAATATTATTTTAAAAAGTGATTTTGTTTTTATAAAATAATATATTTTACAGAATAATGTTCAATTTAGGGACATAAATGTTATGGAATCAACTTTATTTTAATATTTCTCTAGTGATGCTGAAAAATCAAATTTTATAGAAGTCATTTTTTTTACATTAACTAATTTTCCTTTATCTTTAAAATTTATTTTTTTAGAGTCAAATTTGAACATCATTTCTTTTAAACTTCATGGGATTTTATTATCTTTTCAACGCATAAAATAATCATTAATATTAAAAAGCTCTTATGAGATTTAAGAAAAATTATTGTTCATGAAAATATATCATGTGATTTTAATTTGTTGTTGTCTTATTTATGACTCATATCGATGTCAAGCACTCCCGTGAAGGTCTGGGCGAATGAAGTCAGAAACAGCGTCTTCAGTTTTTGAACAGAGCACTCTAATATGATGGTTGAAGTACGACTTTGGATCATAGATGGCAGCACCATCTGGGTCTTCCAATTTAGAGATTAAAGCAGAGAAGACACAAGGCCTAGCTCCTAACACCCCCAGAGGTATTAATTTGGAATATAGGAACATGGGGGACATTGCGACCATGTCATATTTTACGTGTCCCAGTCACCATAAGCGAACACAATGGATCTTTTGATAAGCAAGGATTTGAACTCACACTGAGGAGAACGACGAATTAACCAACCAGGTCACCATGGCCTATTAAGTACTTGATACTGAGTACTTGGAATTTTAAAACTGAAATACTCCTCAATCTGATACTACTGATTATATATATAACATATAATTACTGTCAGTGATTAAATATCATATGAATTTTGTGGTAGAAGATTATAATTCGTTTGATAACAAGTTTGAATATTATATTAAAAAATACTTATCAAATAGAATAAATTTTTAACCACTTATTTTCATTATTTTTAACAACTTATTTTCATATTTAGAATTTATGTGAACTATTAATTTTAGACGACTATGGAATGAAAAATAAACTTTTAATATTTTCTAATTAATGTAATAATATCAGTATTCAATTTATTAAGTATTTAATTATCTTCATTTTCAAATTTTGATATATTAAACATCAGCTTTTAAATTTTGAGATTTTTTTGACATTTGCTATAAGAAGTAATTTAGTACCAAAAAATTAATGGGGTTATGTAGTTTTCAGCCAAGTTTTAAATTTAAAATTTGTGTACTAACTAGTTGTTTCGATTTAAAGGAATTTTGCCTAGCAATTTCTTAAGATAATACAGATTGTCTGAAATTAAACGAACTTATTTTAAAGTGGTCTACAGACGAAACTATTATTGAGAAATTTGTGAAATTTCGTGGGAAGTTAGTTAGTTAGTTGGTTGGGTTTTGTGGCGCAAGTTCCAAAAAGGACAAGCTGTGCCAAAATTTCGTGGGAAAGCAGGATAATGAAGGCATGTAATTATATTTAGGGGGAGAAAAAATATTAGTTCAAATTTTCGCCACCAGGAGGAGTTTCTTATCAATGATTCTTACGATTGTTGCTTTATTAAGAGTTCCCCAACTTTTTATTCATGAATCACTGTAACACAATAATTCATGCTCATTAAATTACTCACTTTGCAATATGAACTAATTTTAAAACTTAAATTAAGAGAATATGTAGCATTTTAATCAAACTTTTATAGCAAATGTCGGCAAGCACACTCTAGCTAATTGGTCTCAAATAAATTATTTTTGGAAGAAAACAAAACATTGCTATGTCGAAATATCTTTCAAGTGAGACAGTCGATCTCCTTTACAATATTTCTTCGAGAACACAAACAATTACGAAGCACAAGATTTTGTAACGAAGGGTGATTTGATGCTTCTTGCATTTGATTAAACGTTTGTTCTATCACTGATTTTGAACAAAAGCTTTCAGTAATGGAAGAGGGAAAAAGCGAAAATATTTTGACCACGTCATACAGCAATTGCAATAAAATCTAAAAATTTTCAATGTTCTTGCTCTTGCGAATCGTTCGGCAGAAGCAGTGGATATGCCATGAGTCACTAAGTGGATATGTCACTAAGTTTAATCAGATTGAACATTGTTAATTAAACTTTCTTTTTTTTTATCCAAATGAGGATTCCACAGTAGATATTTTACGAAAAATATGAACTTTGAAAGAAAGATTTTGGACGGTCCAGTGATAGTTAAAAAATCATCGTAGCTAAATTTGAAGGTACTACTTCGCTTAAAAGTTTGTTCGGGAAAAGGATGAAAACCTATTTCTTCAGAAGGAATAAAGAAGATAGTGATTTATGTGAAATAGGACAAAGATTTTAACGTAGTACACGGTTGAATCATTACTCATCGTGCGGCAGAAGCAGTGGATATGCCATGGGTTCAGATTAGTTTGTGTTTTTGTAGCAGCTAAAAGGTCATTGTTTTGTACATGATGACTAATTAGACCTCGACCTACGAAGTAAAGTGATTCCAAGCAGCTACAAATATCCAAACCAAAGTGGATTCGAACTCATGCACAGTCGAATGAAAGCTGCTATTAACGGTTTGGAGACACCAAAAAATGAATGCCACTTTTCTTCGACAACACTTTCAATCGTATACTGGTACCACAGTTTCCACATAAGCCCCCTTTACACTGTAGATCTGTATGCTTGCTGACTAAATGCGTATCCCGTTAACAAGCAAGGCATAACAATTGTGCGTTATTGCACGAAAGTGCCAGATTTAGCGGTTGAGGAGTGATGGTCTATGTGCTGGCATTTTCATTGATGTGCGCTCCGATCTGCATACTTTTCGAAATGGAGTACTGATCGTCACCGATATCCTCAAACCTGTTGTCCTTCATTACCTGCAACAATTGGAGATGATTTTATGTTAATGGTCAACTGTTTGCAAGCCACGTCGTGCAAACTTGGTGAATGATTTTTTTTTGGTGGAAGGAATGATACGAATATAATGTCCAGTGCTTTCTATGGACATGAACCCAGTAGAGCATGTTTGGGACACTCTAAGTAGATGAATAATTGAACACGACCACCCCCACTAACTTTCCAAGAATTGGAAAGAGACATCCTACTAACTTGGTAAATGATTTCCTTTTGGAAAAAGGAGTTATACGAATAGAATGTCCAGCATTTTCTCCGGGCATGAACCCAATAGAACATGTTTGGGACACTCTAAGCAGATGAATAATTGGACACTACCATTTCCACAAACTTTCCAAGAATTGGAAAGAACTCTTTTTGAAGAATGAGGCAGAATAATCCAGCCCCTCATTAGTAATCCCTACTGACTCGATACCTCAAGGATGTTCAATGTTGCTCGTGGTCTGGGTAAACCATACTTCTTACTCAATTTCTTTTAAGGATTTTCTTTAGGGAAGCACCTTTTTGTTTGTTTTTCTCATGTGTACAAATTGTGTTTTTTCTCTTTAGTACCAAATGATCAATAAAAAGCATTTTGTTCTGCCAATCAAGTGTCATTTTTATATTATAGCCTACAACATCTAACAATAAAATATCAAACCAAACAATTCTCCAGGTGCAAAATCAACTAACAACCTCATTATCCTTTATTTGTTTTGAACAAATGATGCTTTCTCTATTACTACTTTACTTGATTAACTTGTTTCAAATATCTGGAATAATGCAATTTATTTTATTTCAAACAACTTTTCATTGGCTTTTGTTCTAGATTTTTAAGTATCCTTAAATTGTATCATAGTTTAACAGATGATTAATAAATGCAAAATATAAACTTGAGGATAAATCAATAATGCCAGAAATGCAGAAATATAGAAATGTTTGTTACAAATTAAACTAGCTCCCTCAGGGTTCTTAAATTTTATTAAATCCAAGAATTTCTCAAAATATATGAAATGGCCTAGATAAATTTCATAAATAAATAAAATGAGAAAAACTTTTAACGAAATAAGACTTTGGAATTCTTGATTGTATTTTTGCTGCACTAACACTTTTTGTAATATTTCTAAATAACTTCATTTGTTATGTCTGAGCGCTTTTATAAAAGTGAAAAAATATTCTAGTGATCTAGTAGAAAGATATTTATAACACTTCTTTTTTATATTGCCAAATTTACGCTTGACATTTTGATAATAAGCTAGTGCTGAGAAGAGATTCGCCCACCATTAATGATAAAGAATAATGGCCAATCCTTATTTCGGGCAAAATTAATCTTTTACATCCCTAATTTATCAACTGCTTAAACAATTCTTTTGCCTCTCCTTTTGCAGCCGTTTATAAAATTTGTTCTTAATGATTCGAAAAGAATAACCGTAAAAAAGAAAATGTTGTTTTAAAAACAGAATCTATCTTCAGGGATTTTTAAAATCTTAAAAATGATCCACGAGACGCTAAGGAATATATAATCCTTGTTTAAAAGATTAGTGTGCCAAAAGCATTCTAAATTTGATCTATGAAATTTAAATCCAGTTACCTCATCAGTTATATTATTTGAGAATATTAGCCACTAAAATATGATGAATAATAACCATTCTTTTGAAAATAGATTACTGTGATTTTGATTATCGTGTGTAATACTGGCCCTTTAAAATAAAATTATTTAAAAGCATTTAGTTTGTAACTGAGAAGGAATAAATTATTTCCATTGCTGTTTAATTACTAATCTTCGAATTTTGTAACTTACCAATAACAATCTTATTTAATAAATGATGCTTTTGAACGATATTTTAGATAAAAAAAAATGTAATTAGTGAATTTTTAAAATTTATCAATGTGAAGTTAACGATTTTATTGAAATATTTAAAAAAATCATCAAGGGCTATTTTGATTAAAGCTAATTTGAAAATTCTCCAGAATATGAACAGATTTTTGGTGAGATGTGAATGTTCAAAAGAAGAATAAAAAAATAGTGAAATTTAGTTTAGAAGAGGACTGTAATAAAGAAAAATATATATAAAAGAAAAAAAGAAAAAGCATTGTCTGATTTAAAGACTGCACGTGCAATGCTCGATGCGCTCGTATTATGACGAATCATTCAAATTTTGCTGATCTTTGTTTTGTCTTGGTTGAGCAAAATTCCATTGATCTATAAATAGTGCAGTTATATGCTATTTCATTCTAACTATTTTGAAACAAGTTAAAGATTTTGTCTTGTGTCATTATCATTATAAATTTTGCAAGAGAAACTATGTACAACATTAAAAAAAACCCTTATTATTTTTATTTATTAATATATACGTATAAAAGAGAGAGAGAAGATATGATAAATTTTTATCTAAAGAATCATGACACTATTGTGTGAAGTTCATTTTGGTTTTTTACAGGATACAAATATTTTTTTGATAATTAATGCTTTAAAATGGTGACATAAAATATTTTCAATCTTATTAAAAGATTGTTGATTTATGGAAATTATTTTGAATATCGTTAAATGTTTTCGTTTCAGTTCTTTTTCTAACAACAGTAAAATGTAGGAATACGATGACTTTGTAAGAATTTTATAAATGTATGGATTTCGAGCCAATGGCTATACATTAACATTTGTCTAATTATAATTAGTAAATTCGCATTCTTCCATAATAAATGTATGGATTTTAAACCTATGGCTGTACGTTAACATTTACTTTAGTAAGTTTTTAAATTCACATTCTTTCGTAATAATTATATATGGATTTCAATATAATAATATAGGGATTTCAGACCTATAGCTATACCTTATCATTTATCTAACTATAATTTGTAAATTCGTATTCTTCCGCAATAAATATATGGATATCGAACATATCGCTATACATTAACATTTATCTAACTATATTTTGTAGATTCGCATTCTTTAGTATAAATTACAGAATTACTATATACGAGGGTTACTCTGAAATATTTGAGATACGCGCAGACGAGAGTTTGCGGAAATAAAAATAACGGATTAATTTTAAAATACAAAGTATTTTAACACAAAAGACGAATTTTTACTGACTTACTTTAACTTGTTTAGCGTAGATAAATTTTAAACAGAAGAGAAAATGGAGTTGACGCGAGAGCATTTTCGCGCTATGATTTTCTACGATTTTAAAGCAGTATTAAATCAAGAAAAATGTGTTCAACGGTTGCAATTAGCATTTGGTGAGGAATCTCCAGCTCGTGCTACTGTATTCAGAAGGCTTAGAAAATTTAGAAGAGGTTGCAATTTCCTTCAGGATGAAGAACACATAGGAAGGCTGCCTTCGGCAGTAATTCCGGATAATGTGTCTGCCATACGAAAAATGTTAATGGATGATAATCGCTGTACCTATCAAATGATACAGAAGGAACTTAACATTGGATCCGCAGTCATAGACAAAATCATTCATGAAGAATTACTTATGAAAAAAGTAGTTTGCCATTGGGTTCCCCATAATCTAACTGAGCACCAAAAAGAGGAGCGTGTCAGAATCAGTAAAGAAATTCTTAAATTGCTAAATGATGGTGGCCACCACATCATTTCTAAAATTGTAACATGTGATGAAACGTACATACCGTTTTTTGACGTTCCAACACGTCAAGAAAGCAAAGTATGGGTCTTTGAAGATGATCCCACGCCGACGATGGTGAAAAAACAACGCGCACTGAAAAAATTGATGCATGCCGTTTTCTCCAGAAGTACGGGTTTGGTCAAAGCCATCAAGTTGGAAGGACAGAAGACAGTAACAGCAAATTGGTATACCACTAAATGTTTTCTAGAAATTCTACGAGAACTGAATGTTAGGGGACTAATGCTTCACCATGACAATGCATCTTCACATACAGCCGGATTAACAGTTGAGTTTCTTAAATAAAAACAAATTAAATTCATCGAACATCCGCCGTATTCATCTGATCTAGCTATGTGCGACTTTTGGTTATTCTTTAATCGAAAAAAGAACTTACGTGGACGTCGTTTTCATTCAAAAGAAGAGATTGATGTGGCTATAAATGCATTTTTTTCATCTATTCCAAGAAATGAATGGCTTGAAGAATTTAATCTGTGGAAAATTCGTCTACAAAATTGCATTGATGCTGGAGGAGACTACTTTGAACACACATAAAATATTACACCTAAGTATAACTTTTAAAACCAAGTTGTATCTCAAAAATTTCCGAGTGACCCTCATATATTCTGTAATGTATGGATTTCGAACCTATGGCTATGTATTATCATTTATCTAACTGTAATTTGTAAATTCGCATTCTCTCATAGTAAATGAATGGATTTTGATATTATGGTTATACATTAACATTTATATAACCATAATTTGTAAATTCGCATTCTTCCGTAATAAATGTATGGATTTTGAACCTATGTCTATGCATTAACAATTTATCTAACAAAAGTTTTTAAATTCTCATTTTTCCGTAATAAACCATTATGAAAACCACATTATTTACATGAGGTTTCATAAATAAATTAGAGGTATATCAAAAGAGAAAATTAAAAGTAACTGTGATTTCATGCTGCTTACATTTACAGGGGCATTTGCAAATTAATGGAAAGCTTCTTTTAAGTGTCTAATATAAAATTCATAAATGGCATATAGTAAACCTCCTTACAAAAGAAATCAAATCATTATATGTCGAATAATCAACTTCTAAAAGAAAGGGTGTGGTTGTAATCACCCAACTATCATAGAAGTAACAAAAAAGAAATAGGGCCTTAGATAACATGATTAATCTGTTGAATTTACTAAGAGATGTAAGATTGAATACAGGCCGGGGGGTTAGCACTTGTTAGGAAATTAATTTAATATGTGTTATTTTAAAGTACATTTTAAAATGGGGTATTTAATATTATATTTTTTGTGATAGTTATATTACAATTCTTGTCATATATTTCTCAACATTTTTAGTTGGCAAGCCTTGAATTTGATTTTCTTCTATCCTCATTAAATAATATAATGCTTTTTACGACTGAAATTGGTGTTTTTTAATGACAGTATTTTAGATTGTAATATTATTCTTCAATTCACTAGTGTTCTAATGTTTATCTTTTTAAACTAATATAAAGAATGTTTTCATGTACTAAGAGTTACCAGCTTGCAGTTATTATTAATTTAAATATATGATTTTTAATTTTTAAGACAATAATTTATTTTTTCAAATACCTGCTTGTTAATGAATTTCAACTCCATTTGTAATAGGATTGTTTCAATAACAACAGAAATTAAAGTTTAATTCGTGAAATTTGAGTAAAACCATTTCTATAAATAATTCATCAAAGACTTTGTTTTCCTAGATAACTAACATTTTATATTTTTATGCTAAAAATAATCAACAAAAGAAAACAAATATGTACTCGTTGTCGGAATCGGTTCCTTTTATTCCCAGTATTTCATGTTATCACAACAAATACATTACATTATAAATGCGACATACGGATGTAAAGTTATAGTTTCATAATATCAGCCCTTCAAAAAAATAGTATAAATTTATTATAGAATTTTAATCCGGGTTTATTTTATGTTGGGTAAATATCAATAGATCACTTCTAAGAATTCTTTTCTAACATATTTTTTAGAACAGAATGTGGGCACATTTCCTCCATAATTTTCATCATTAGTAAAATTGGCTTGACTTTGTACTTTCCTATTTGTATTTTGTACTCTATAGTGTAATTATGAATATACCCACTTGTATAAGTAAGTATCTATTTTAGATTTAAAGTATTAATTCTGTTTGTTGTATATTTTCATGGTTGTTTTTCATTTTGTTTTAAGATTCAACATTTGAAGTATCTTTAATATTCAATAGGTAGAACCACTTTAAGAAAATCAAAAAATTGTATAGTTGTGAAAATCTAAAATAACTGCAAAATTCCATTATGTATTTAACTCTTATCTCTGGCTTAGACAAGGTTATCAAATTTATATATTATATTTCATTAAATTAGATATCAAATTTATATACATTATTTTAAATATACCATTTCTTATGATATATAACTTTGCAAGCATTCTATAAGATCCGAATATTCTTTAAAATGAATTAGAAATACCTATGACTGATTAACGGATACCTCATTAAAATTTTTATTTTAAGATAAATTAATACATCTCTTAACAATTACTTTTAGGAATAATATTACTACTGCTGAAAACAAATACTGGCCAGCAACTCAATTTCTCTAATCAGCAACGTGCTTTTTAGTTAGTAATAAAGAACATATTGACTGATTTTTTGATTTTTTTCTTATGGAAGCACAATCAGACCTTATATTTATAACTAATGCAATATATTTACAATTTTTTCGAATTTGTAACAGATTATGTGCTGTAGAATTTGAATAAAATAAAATGTTCTAGTTTATTCAACTTATTTTTTTAATTTACTTTATCAAATGAATGATAAAATGGCTGGAAATTATGTCCTAAAATAATAGAGGTTTTATTTGATCACAATATTAGAACTGATAAAAAATTGTATGTTGTATTAATAACTGAAACCTATATAAAAAAAAATAACTATAAATATTTAAAAATCTATTACAAAAATTATTCTAAATGTTTTCGATAAGTATCTATTATAAATTCAGAAACTGATTTATTATATTCAACAAGTTATTTGAAAACTGAGATATCACTATAATTCAAAATACTCTGTCAGATTTTTGAAATTACTAATACATAGTGAACGAACAACTGTGTAAATTAATTTTTCCATGAATGATGGAAGATTTTATTACAAATTAAGAAGATATAAGCTTAGAAGAGTGAATGTACCTATTTTAGAATTAAAGTAATTTGGCAACAATTATTTAAAGTTGGCCCATTTGTGATGCTCAATCTATAAGACACATCAATCTGGCTGACAACAATGGTTATCAAACAATCAGGGAAATCATATTATTTTCGATAATAATCAACATCACTCTTTATTTCACTGAAATAATCATACTGTAACAAAGTCATTTATCTAGGAAAAAAATAATCTGGACAAATTTCGGGTTACCCACATGGTTAGTGTCTGAAATCTGTTAAAAATATCACTGTTATTGTTAACAGTGATTTTTTTAAACAGCAAATTAAAAATTAAAATTAAGTTGTTAGAGTTCATTTTAAAAATATACATGAAAGCCCACAAAATTTGGGAAAGAAAGGATCTTAATTGTTTGTGATTTGTTAGATGATATTTAAATGAAAAAATATTTTCTCATTTTTCATGATGTATATTTTTGTGTATATGTTTTTTATTTTGTGGCAATGCAAGATATGGTTAATGTTATGGCTGAGGTAATCATTTAAAACATTAATAATAAGATGAAATTACTATTATTAAAGTTTATTAGTTTAATAAAATTATTATTGTTCTGAAATATAAAAATCAAATTTTTTAGATCATATAATTTTTTAAGTATAGTAAGTTTTAGTGGTTTCCTGTAACAATATATAAAATATATTTTACATTAATAAATATCAATTTCTCCCCTTTAATCACTTTACAGATTTATAAAGAATTGTGTGAAACCACTTAAAATTGCTTCTATTTTGATAAATAATAAATGCCTTTTCATTTCCCGAGCTCAAAATAGACAATAAGCGTTTATTAAGAAATAGAGGAAAAATTGCAGTTAACTTTACCCATTAACTTTACCATTTCTAGCATTATATTTTAATTAACAAAAATTTATTTTCTTATATTTGCTCTATATTTTAATATTTTCTTTGCTCTAATAAAATACTCATTTATACTCCAAAAAAATTCTATTTATAAAATTTATTTGCTGAGAGTTTCATTGATTTTACAGTAGAGATTACATTGGTCTCTATTTCAGTCGCTTTGATTCTGAGCTCTTATGTTATCGACGCCATTCCTCGAGTGGACGATGGAAACAAAGAAAACAAGCTCAGAGAAGAGGATTATTACAAAATACCCAGCGCTGATGAAATTGCAGAAAGCTGGGTGAAATCCCAAACTTCTATTGATCCAAAGAATTATGAGGAGGATAAAACAAGAGATCAGGAAACAGATGGCAAAGAGCAGACTCAAATTTTGAAAGATACGTAAGTACATAATAGATAAATAGAAATTGTCATAAAAAATAAATATGGTTCCTACTGACATTTGAAATTCATATTTTATTCGCCAATTTGTTCATGTTTCTAGCTTTATTAATCTTCGCAGTTATTGTTTATTTTACATATTTCATTTTTATATTAGTTTGGGGAAAAAGAAATCCATTATTTTTACGTGAACTTTTTGTAACTTCTTTCAGATTCGCTTTGTAAAAAGGTTTAAAAGTTTTCATGTAGATTATTAGGTCTTGTGCGAAGCTACGACTGCTGACATGCTGTCAAGTTTGGTAATTTTTGATATTTTATAGACATTCTCGATGATGCTGTATCCATGCGAGGTGCATCTTTAGCATCCAAATACCCAAACGGAATCGACGAAACCAAAATTGTGCGTAACTGGTTGTTACAGTCATATATAGGACGATAAACACTTTTCACAATTTTAGCCACCTGGTTAGCATTTTCGCCATTATAAAAGAAAAACTAAAATGTATCGAATTTTCTGTTTGTTGTCTTCTATTTTTAAAACCTTGTACTCGTAACTGAATTAATCAAACAAAAAACCGCAAGAGAATATTTTAGTGTCAAATGTCACCTTTCCAATGAGCATAAATTTGAAATTGTTTGATAGATACCTCACGAGATAGCGATCACTACCGACGTCTACCCAAAAAAAATGGATAACTTTTTCCCCAACCTAATATTAATAATTTAAATGAGAAAAATATCATTTTTCTTATTTAAATGTATTATTAAATTGTAAAAAATGTAATATTAAATTGTAAAAATTTGATGAAAATCGAGTAAGATTCTCATGTTTCCTATTTATCAGAATCGAAAAGTTCTATTTCTTCAAAAATGTATAGAATATGCCGATGTTTTTATTTTTAAATTTATTTTCTAGTGAGTTTACACTCAAGTTATGAAATCATCAATTTTTTGTTATTGACTATTAAGAAATTGAAAAATTTGCTCCAATATTTTTTTAGAGAATTTCGAATTTAATTTTGGAAGTTTTACTTAAAAAATTTTATAAACTGTTATACTTTCTAAATAGATTGATTTATTTAAATTTTAATATTAAAAAATTGAAAATAACAATTTTCAATTTCTAATTTGTTTATATTTTATAAAGCATCCAGGGAAAGAATTAAATTACGTACCGAGAGAATTGAATTACGTAGGAACGAAATTCAATTACTTATTCAGTTTAAATCTTTTGATCTATCTAGTTTAATGAATTTATAGTTGACAACTATCGTACAAGTTGTTTATTTAATTTAGTTTTTACCAAGAGAAAACATGTACAATGATTTTGTAGATCTTACCAAATTATGAAAAGGCAAATATTAAATTAATACAAAGAAGACGCAAGCAGAATTTAATTTACATTAAATATTTTTATACGGCATAACAAAATATGCAAAAACACGAAGAAGTAAAAAGAAAATCTTTTTTGTCCCAAGTTTCAGTTTAAACGATCAAGTTTCAACGAAAGTTTCAGTTCGTCAAGATCAAACGAAAGTTTCAGTTTATCCGAAGTTTCAGTTTCTACAATGTACACGTTACAAAATAATTTAATTAATGATTTTGAAAAAAACAACTTTTGCATCACAAATAAAGTCTCTTGTATAGATCAGTTAAAAAATTGAATAAGGTAAATATGCTTAAAAATTCTCTTTAGTCATTAAATTTTGAACATGGGACTCTATCTACACGGAGACGCACTGGGAAAAGCGAAAACGCATTCTCTGAAAAGGACCTATCTGAATGAACTGAAAAGAACTCTGAAAATAATACTTTTTCAAAAATACACAAATATAAATAAAAAATAAATACCGTTAATTTTTTGCAAAATTACTTTATAAAAATGTAGAAGAAAAGTAGAA
>JAPDSC010045838.1:6826-17577 GCA_026290005.1 Latrodectus geometricus
ATATATATATATATATATATATATATATATATATATATATATATTCTGCTCAAAACAATTAAAGGATATTATAAGTTTTTCATATATATAAAGCGAAATAAGCGAAATTTTTTTTGCTGAAAATGGATGAAAAGAATCACAAATGAAAATGTTTCTGATTTTCAAACTGTGGAGTATGCTAATTTTGAGTTCGACGTCAAAAACTACAGTGGCAGTGAATGAAATTTGACTTTCAACTGAATAAAATACAATAAAGACAAGGATGATTGGTATTCAGTGACTGCTTTGTTTCTATGAGTACGATGTCTCAGAGAAGCTATTTAACCGATTCGACAGCTTAGAGAGTTGTTGGTATGTTAGAAGGGGGACAAACTCAAGCCGAAGTAGTGCAAGCCATTGGAATGTTACAAAGTGTGATTTCCAGGTTATGGAACCGTTTTTTGGAGATTGGAAGTGCAGGCCGAAGAGAAGGGCAAGGTCATAGACGGGCAACAACGCCCAATGAAGATCGTTATTTAGTGTTAATGACTCGGAGACACCAAAATATGAACGCTTCTCTTCTCCAAGAACACCTTCGCTCGGCTACTGACACCACGATTTCAACTCAGACTGTCCGAAACCTGCTCCATGGTGTAGGTCTGTATGATCACCGATCGATGGTATGTGTTAAACTAGCATCAAGGCATCATCGTGACATCAGAGAGTGGCAACGGAGCATGTGAACTGGGTGAGAAATGAATGGAGCAATGTTCTTTTTTCTGACACATTCCGTTTTTCTGTTCATCCTGATAATAGGTGTATTTTCATCTGGAGAGACCGTGGCAGTAGGAAAAATCCTGCATTCGTGCACGAAAATGTCGGACTTGGCGGTGGGGGAGTGTTGGTGTGGTGTATGGTGGCATCACCATTGACGGGGGCACAAAACTTTATATCATTCAAGATGGACCTCTGACTGGTCGCCGATATAGGGATGAGATCCTCAGACCTATTGTAGTCCCTTACGCTGTAGCAGTCGGAGATGACTTCATTTTAATGGGCGATAACTGCAGTCCACATCGTGTTAACCTGGTGGAGGATTTCCTTTTCGAGGTAGGAATCATACGAACCATACGAACGGAATGGCCAGCGTGTTCTCCTGACATGTATCCAATAGAGCACGTTTGGGAAGCTGTAGGAAGACGAGTTGCAGGCCACCAACCACCCCTACAAACTCTCCAAGAACTGGAAAGAGCTCTTCTGGAAGAGTGGGACAGAATACCCCAACTCGTGATTAATAGCCTCATTAACTCCATGCCTCAAAGGTGTTCAACGTTGCTGTATGTGGAAACTATACTCCTACGAAAATGACTTCCTTTGAAGACAACACCTTTTCTTATTTTTTTTTCTAATATGCAGAAATGGGTTTTTTGCTTTTGTACACAAATGCGCAATAAAATGCATTTTTTTCTGTCAAACATGTGTAATTTATTCTCATATAACCTACTACGTCTGTCGACCACGTATCAATCAGCTAAAGAGTTCTAATAAATGCCTCAATTCATTTTTTAAATAAACTATCTTGTTTCTCATAAATGTTTTACATTTTACTTCGCTAAAACAAAAAAAAATTCATTATATTATTCTATACATTTATTTTATTGTTGTGTTGCAGGTACATTTTAGATAAATATGATAATCTTAATATTAGTATTTTACAGATTAAAATAAATTGGAATTTTAACATTAATTATTTTTTCTTACTTCACAAGTGCAATTTTATACGCTTGTATTATTTTATAGATTATTAAATGAATGTAATAAACAATATGATAATAAACAACTATATATGCTTATTGGTATAATTAATGATAATAAACTATAATAAAATATTGGTAAAATATTTTTTACTATTATTGGTCATTGAAGAACATAAATTATATCAGAAATGTCACTTTTTATTAACAGAAATATCACTATTTTCCATATTAATGTTGTAAATCTTTTACAACAGTTTAACGTTTAGTTTAACGTTTAGTTAAAAATATTCTTTTTATAATTGAATGATTTAAGTAATAGAATATCATCGTAATAAATTAAATGGGAATGCTTTGAAATAGTTTATGCTTATACTGTTTCTACATTGCTAATTTATAATTATTGAATAGCTAACGCTAAATTCAGAATATGATACACCTTAAATTGTAATTCATGGAGATATTATCTTGCTCATAGCATGGTCCATCAAATGTTTTGAATTATAGATGTTATAAGTAATTCAGTCTTCCAATTTGACTTTAAGGATTTCAAAAACAAATGATATTTTTACCGTAAATTAAGAGAGTTATTTATTAAATTAATTAAGCAATTTACTATGTATTCCTTAAAACATTTTTTTTGTCTCTACAAATTTTAATAAAAAGATTTTTTTAAATAAATAATTAGCTATAGTAGAAAATTAACTGCAATATTAATTAAAATAACTAACTATACAAGCTAATTAAAATCTATTATATGGATAAAAGAGATTGCAAAATATTGGGTGTAAGAAAACGTTAGTAAATTTCAACGGTACTACAGTATATTCTAACAAGGATAAAAGAATATCTCTAAAGATCTCTCATCACTATTGCTACAATATTAAAATGTTTCTCGAAAAATGCTTTATTGAATGAAAATTTTTTTATTTATGTAAGACACCATACTGGTTTGACAGGTTTTATCTTGAGATATAAGAAAATATATGAAAACTTATTTTTAATGCTACATTTGACAATGCTGCTGCTGATAGTAGTTTAAATCTGAATTTCTATATAATCTTATGGAAATACTTTTTAGAATATAATATATATAATTAATATTAATAATTTCACGGCAATTATCTTTTTATTAATTTAGTGTGTCAAATTATGTCATGAAATCTCATTAATCAGAGGTGCAATTTACATGAAAATTTTTAAAATCTCTTTTGATATTAACTATATTTTTAAACATATAATTTTTATCTTAATTATTTAAGAGTATTTTAAGTTTTTCTAGAGTAAAACTATAAAGGCATACTTTGAGAAGTATTAGAACCAAGTTTAGTATTTCAATTATTTAAAAATTTTTGTTCTTCACAAATAACAGAACCGTGTAAATATTTGAAATATCAGTAAGTTTGCATGCGTCTCACATTATTTAAAGATTTATTCTAATATAAACTTTTAAGCCTGGACCATGTAATTTGTCAAAAAAAGTCAAGAAAAGATTGCAATAAAATACAAATTGATGTATCTGTCTCCATTTTTTAGTAAAATTTCTCTCAATAATAATTGTAAATTTTAAAATTATATTATTTAATTCAATGAAAACTAATTACATGAGATATGACAACTTTAACTGAAATACTTTTTTTGAATAAATTATTACTGTAAAAGATTTAATTGTGATATGAATTTTAATGAGAAGCAATGAAGGATGACTAGTTTCCCAGTGATGTAATATGATACATGGACAATAGCATCTTCGATCCGATGAAAGTTTCACTCACTGATTAAGCTTCTTTTCATATCAATAGCTACGTCAGCAAACAATGTTTGAGCAGCTGGTGGTTAGAGCAGTGCTATTTTAATATTGAGCATTCCCTTCATCCACTGCTTGTCAGTCACTAACTGGTGCACAATGTCGATCTGAGGAATAGCCGAATGTTTTTGTAGATAGAACTTTTATTAATGAAGGCTACCATGTCAGTAGTTCCATTTTTATCTGTTCAGTTTGATCTCGATTTCTATTTTGTATAGTTTATACATGACAATTCTATATTATATTATACTTTCAACATGTTTGCTCAGATGAAATAAAATTTTTAATGGAAGTGATCTTATAATACATATCTAAATAAGCATACCATATGATTGCTTATCCTTATCCAAATACAAAGAAAGGGGTCTTAGTTTGCCATTTTGTTATCCTAATTTCAATCCGTGTTGTTGGTTTCTATGGAGAAAACGTAAAGAAAAATTGCATTAGAAGAATCTTGAACTAGTTTGTGAGATACAATGAACAATTCAAAGACAAATAAAGGCAATTGATGTGCTGACCTTGAAGTCTAATGCGACAATCTGTTCCTTTCATATGTTATGCTATTGAAAGTGGCAAACCTCGTTACGAACAACTCGTTTATTTCATAAATTATAAGTATATATTCCATAAGTGGAAGGAAGCATTTATTCACCTATTTTCTTTCTTATTTTTGAATTTTATTTTTGGGGTGCTTTTTTCTGGTCATCCTAAGAGTGTAAAATATGTCTATGAATATAAGAGAGGTTTGTTTGTTGTTATTTAGTTTTTCTACACAGAAAACCGATAGTGAAGAAACTTAGTTTCTCATACTTTTATGTCTGAAGTGAAAATTTGTCAATGCGCAAAAAGCAGTGTTTATATAATATATGAATTTTAATAGATCCACGTTTCACAATTTTTTACAAGTTTTAGAAAGTATGAGACATGTTTATTCGTTTTATTTGTAATTTACTCAAACGCATATAATTAAATAGAAACATATAAATTTAAATTATGATTTATATAAGCCAAATTTGGATCACTACTAAATTTAATAATTTAATTTGGAAGGGAAGAGTTAGAATTTCTCAAAGACATACATGGCATTACACTCATATATTATAAATGTATATTGTAGTATGTAATCATTACAAAAATGAAAGACACCTTCCAGAAATTCATTCATGCAAATTTTTATTAAGGCATTTTACATTTTTGCTTAAAAACATATCATAAATTCTATGTAAATTCATCTTAAATTAAATGAAAATATTGAGATATGATGGGGGAGAAATATTTTCATATATTTAAAAATTATTTCAACAAATGAAAATACTTTAAAGATGTCATGTACTTATAGAAAATCAATAAATTTAAAACCCTAAAATAAGTTTTGAACATTTTAGAACTCGAACATTAAATAAGACCATATTTATTACATTTCTTCATGATATGGTATAACTGATAAAGAACACTTTAGTGTCAACTATAGTATCAGCTCTTCAACAATCTTATTTCTTTCGTTGTTTTAGTTTTTTATGAAAGAGTTAAACAGCCTTTAAATGTTCCTATTTACGAATTTTCTGAAGTTTTATATGTTCCTTACGCCAATGCTTGTAATAAAAAATGCTCGATAATTTTATTGGTCATAAATATTATTCAATAAACTTCTTTATTTTTTTTTACAAGGAATCATTTTGAGCTTACAGTTTGTACAGTGGTAGATTTGTTAAAAGTTAGATGCCGTAAAAAAACTCAATTTTAAAAGAGTCAGTATATAATTTACTCCTTATCAGACGTTCTTTCTATAATTTTCCCACTCATATCAAATTTTGCAATGTCTGTTTTAAAAAAATGCTATCTTTATGTACTTCCAAAATAGATTTTAAAATGTACTCATTTTAAAATCTATTGATATGAAATAATAAATAAGTTAAATTTGATATGAAATAATAAATAAGTAAAAAAGATCATAATAAATATCTAATACTTAATATTTTTAAAGTAAAACACATTTTGTTGTAAGAAAATATTTATTTAATCTGTCTTAAAATCTATCTAATTTTTAATGTAATCAAACCAATATTTTCCTTAACTATCTTAAAATATCTCTCTAAATACAGGAATAAGTCTATACTGTGCATAGACAACAACAAATAAAGCAAAAAGAATATGTAAAAAAATTAAAATTATATTTCTGATTGTTTTTAGTAAAAAGATTATAATAAATATTCAACACTATAATAAATATCAACTACAAAATTATAGATCAGTGTTACTTTCCAACTTGTTTTGTTTCTCATACTGTTATTTCCATGAGATCCCTTGCAATTAATTACTACAGACATACGAATATAATTTTACATTGATACATATTTTTGTTTTACAACATGTAAAACAAAAATATGGTTTTACATCTATATTTTTGTTTTGCATGTTTAACTGTAGGCTTAAAAATCATCATTTGTGTTTTGAGATATCAAAAGTAATTTAAATGTCTCTAATTTGATGAATACTGCATCTTCCATCAAATTAGTTTTGTATCACATTTCAACATTGTTTTGTATCACATTTCTAGGCCTATAATTTTTTTTCACTGATATAAAATTAAATTACTTATATTTATTTATAGATATGAACTACACAATAAAATTTATTCATTCACATCAAAATGTTTTACATATTGCAATTTTTTGTGTTGGGACGTTCTAAGGAAATGATCTAGTTGTAATTATAATAAATTATTCATATAATTCAATACAATTAACCATAAAAAATATTTCTAAATTTACCATTATGTTAATTATGCTTAATTTATAATGAAATAAATATTGAATTTAATATTATTTCTATAAAAATATTTTAAAGTAAAATATTTCTTAAGCCAATTCACTAATATATTTCATTAATTTTTAAATTGTTTATGTAGTTAGCTTGTTGCAGGGCGAAACATGAAGTTTGATTAAATTTCAATAACTGCAACCGCTATTACATAATTTGTGAACTATTACAATAACTTTTCACGCTGAATAATTTGTTAGACATTTTAAGAGCTATGAAACTTTTTTCTTTGTTATCCTCCTTTAAATATAAATCATATTTGATAGATACTGAAATCTTCAATTATGAATTTTTCTTTTGATATATGCTTTCATAATGTAGAAGAAAATACGATTCTGAAGATATACATTTTTGATAAATATTTAGTTTAATTACTGACAAATAAATTATAAAGAGAGTGAGTAAAAATGATTTTTCTAATTGGCTTCATATACTACAATTTCACTTCAACTTATGATTATATTTATTTTATTCAATAGATTTGAGATTCCTTTTGGGGTATATAATGTTTGTAAATCAAATTTATTAAATTGTACTTAATGCTTCACACATAATAACAGATGTTATTTTATTTATACATTTTATATTTAGAATAGGTATTACTATATAAATTTAATTTCTAATCCTCTAAATGTTCTTTTTAGACCTTTAGAGACATAAAGAAATTCGTCAGCCAAATGCGCTATATATATATATATATATATAGCGCATTTGGCTAACGAAGGAGGGACAAACTAAACTATGTTTTGTTTGTCCCTCGTGCTATGTACTAGCTCGACTTTACAAAACTATGTTTTGTAAAGTCGAAATTTTCACTGTGTATCGTGTTAAAGGCTTGAATAAATAAGAAATGCTTAACAGCTAGTGTACAAAATTCGTTAAAAGCAGGAATTTTGTGTAATGAGAGAATGGATTTTTGTTCCTCAATATTGACGATCGTACTAGTTGAAATCCAACTAGTGACATATATGACATGTAAAAACTAGTGATTGTTGAATATGCTTTGTGCTGATGGTTATACTCTATGTCACTCAGAATTTCACCACCCTTCCATGACTAACATTCAATAGTGTAAAAATACTATGAAATTGGCAATAATTGTATGCAAAACCTGACAACCAAATCACAAATTAATATTACGAAAAAGGACTTGTATGCATTTACGTATCGCAAATGAGAAAAGTACAGAAAATTTCCAAGAAATTCTTGCGATGGAAGCAGTAATAAATGAAGCGTACATGAATGCAAAAAAGAATAAACGCAGTATCCATTTCCCTTTGTCCAATACAGTCGGTCTAAAAAATGTGTGAGCACCGGTACCCTTTCGAATTTCGATCACATTGCAAAATGCCATCTTCAAAAAAAGAACGAAATGAATTTTACGTGTGACATTCAAATCAAATCCGAAAGAATTTTTTCTTGTGTCACGTAAAAATTAAATTAGGAAACAGCAAACAATTGCAGATTCTGAAATCAAGATATCGCGTACTTGGGAAAAGACAAATTTTTTCACAAGCGTTTCGTGCGTCTTGTCAAGTTTGTTGCTCATCTGACCAGATGTGTCTTTCGCCTTGTTCGGAAATTATAAAGTACGAAATATGTTTCATATTTCATTTTTCATGATTCCAGATTTTTATATTCGTGTTTAAGAAGAGTCCGCATTTCGTTCGAGCTTCAGTTCCAGTCGTGCAGGACGAATGAGCCACAGCCTCTGGATTTCTTCACAATAAACCAAGTCTTTACGAATCTCGGCTATCGAACACTGTCACGGCAATCGTGTTCCTTTATTCACAGAGCCAGTCTCGTACAATAAAGAGCAAAGATCTCCGACGACAAACAATGGATACGATTTGCATGATCATGGACATGGACGGCTTCGTTCACGAAAGAACTTTCTTGTGTCGAGAACTCGGGTTGATCGAAGCCACCAACGAAAATCCAGTGCCGTACGGATTTCGATTCGACCTTCGTCACATTCATCTGAATCCGAAAGATTGGCGGACAGCAAAGTATTGCAGCAAACGGATTCACGGACTGAGATTTCGAGCCAGCTTCAGAGAACGGGACGTGAGATCTTTAAACGAGCTCGAAGACATCGTGAAATCGTTTTACAACAGAACGAAAAACGCGAATAAAGACGTCGTGGCCTACAAAGGCGGTCGATACGAAAAGGAACTCTTGAACGCTTTAAATATTCCAAATATCGACTTGGAAATTCACGGTTGTCCGAAATTCAACGCGTTGGTGAATCAAGAAGACCCTAGAAAATGGCAATGCGATTGGCACACGGAAATTATGGAACAACATCATTGTCATTGTACAATGGTCAAAGTCTTTGTTTTCAACAAGTTCGTTCAAAATTGTATCGAACGGCAAGCATAACGTTTCGTTACTCGATGAAAAAAAGAATTTTGTCACAACAAACTTTTTCTTTTCTAACGTACGACGTCGACACGAGAACCAAAGATCTTTATGTTGATAACGACTTCCGGCTCATATCGTATAAAAGGAAGAGCCGAAACGGACGCTCGTCACATTCTGTTCTCAGCTTTCGAAGCGTGCAGATCCGTTTTCTTTTCTCTTTTCGAAAATGACTTACAACTTGAATTTCGTAGCTAGACTGAAACTCGTTCAAAACGATGAAGGCGAAACGGTGGCTGGCGAAATCGAATTCACAAACACGTTCGACGGGAAGAAAATTTCCGTCATGTCTGGCCTGACTCATTTCCAAATGCCGTCGACAGCAACGCAAGACTGTCAAAGATTCATCGTTCCTATCAAAGACATAGAAGACTTTATTAAAAACGAACTGTACGAGAAATTTCTGAAAGGAGACGATGGCTGGGATCCCAGCATAGTGAGTGACGAGCCATGGACTGTCACTTACTTGCGGAATTTGATGCCGTACGTGTATTATTTTCCCAAAGGGACACTCGAAAATCTGTTGTCGAAAACCAATTGATTGTTCGCCTTGAAAGGTTAGCCCTTTAGCCTTAGAAATTAAAGGGGTAAAAAAATCGCAGAGAGTAGCACATGTGTGTGCTCTCTGCGATTTTTTTACGACACACAATGAACCAATTTTGGGACGATTGTCACAACAAGATTTGTTTTCTTTTCTAACGTTGAAAACCAAAGCTTGAGATATTCATGTTGATAAAGACTTGTCTCGTATAATAAAAGAAACAGTCTAAAAATAAATTTTGGGACGTCACAAATTTTCTTTTCTAACGTTGAAACAAGAGCCAAAGATCTTCATGTTGATAACAACTTCCGGCTTGTCCTGTATAAAAGGAAGAGTCGAAACGGATGCTTCACACATTTTCTTCTCAGCATTCAACACGTTCAGATCGTTTTATTTTTCTCTTCTCAGTCTTCGAACATGTCAATCACCGTGAATTTCGTGGCAAGAATCAAGCTGATTCAAGAAGCCGGCGAAACTGTTGCTGGAGAGTTAGAATTCACCAGCACATTCGACGGAGACAAGATTTCCGTCGTGACCGGCTTGAAGTTTTTCGAAATGCCAAAGACAAACGACGGTCGAAAATTCGTCGTTCCCGTAAAAGACTTGGACGAATTTTTAAAAGATCATCTGTACGAAAAATATTTGAAAGGAGACGATGGCTGGGAGTCTAGCGTTGCCAGTGACGAGCCATGGACAGTCAAGTATCTCGAAGATGTGTTGCCACTCGTGTTTTATCTTCCCAAGGCAACGATCGACGAAATGTTGAAAATCGAAGAATAATTGCCTTGAAAGGTTAGCCCTTTAGCCTTAGAAATTAAAGGGGTAAAAAATTCGCAGAGAGTCGCACTTGTGTGCGCTCTCTGCGAATTTTTTACGACACACAATTAACCAATAATGGGACAATTCAAAAAGAAGACGTCGACCGATTTCTTCACAGACAAAGACTTGATTCATGTCACTCGAGAAAGCATCGTGACCACACGATCATTTGGGACCACTTCTCAAGCTTCTATTACTTTATTCGTGAGCCGTCCGAACAATAAACGAGTACGCGTCGTGTCAACAGTTTGAGAAAAGCCACTCGCTCGATTGTGTTGCTCGGATGGCTCGACAAGCGAACATTGGAAGTGAATCCCGGCTCATTCTCTTGGCTCTGACGCATTTTCTTCCTAGGTCCGATCGAGACGGTTGGTCGGCTTCGTATTCCTTTATTTAGACTGACTGTCAGCCAGTCGTTGTTCATTCTGAGAGCTGTCTTATTCTTCTTGTTCCGTGATCATCTCGACAAGAATAAAGACACACGTTTGCAAGGACCACGATGCGAACAACGAGCTCACTGATCGCCAGCTACGATCTTTCTTCCAAACGGTAGACGAGCTCTCTCAGCTAGAATCAAGAGACACCAGTCGCTCGTCAGCGAACGAAGCGT
>JAPDSC010045860.1:2747-25726 GCA_026290005.1 Latrodectus geometricus
ATTGCATCCACACTTTTTTTTCAAAGTTCATGAGAAGCAGACATTTGCACTTCTTCTAATATAAACTAACAAAACTCACAATATATCACACCCCGTTTTATGTACTTATTGAATATATATTTCTTTATTTGCGAATTATTCCTTTTTGTTTGGAAAGTTCCTGTTAACTTCTACACATTAAAAAGAGCATAAATATTTTTTCAAATTATTCCTTACATTGCATTTATTCTAAAGCATTTAATGGGGTATAAGAAAATTATATTCTATTAAAATATATATATATATATATATATATATATATATATATATATATATATATATATATATATATATATATATATTCGGAAGAATATGTATTTGAGTGAGACTTAAAAGTTGTCTTGGCTTTTCATTTAAATCGCGTGAGTTATGCCCGTTATTAGAGATGTCACTACAATATGAATGATAATAATCTTGAAACACTTTGGTTAAAAGTGATTTTAAAACTATTATCATTTTATTAAATTATTCCACAATTCTATCTTAATGTAACTGCATTTTCATCGGACTTACTTATTATTAGGAAGTAAATCATTTTATTTATGTATAAAATTTAGATTATCTCTTATTTTTATGACGAATCCTAACGTTTTTTAAATGAATTCTATTTTTTTATTAATCAAATTTTTAATTTATAAAGAAGTCATGAGACAGGAGAGACAGGGAGAGAGAGAAAATATTATGATTTCGTTCCTCTAATTTCTCTTTACTTGAGGCTTTACAAAATGTACGGAATAAATATTATTCATAAGCATAAAATATTAATTAAAAAAAATTTTTTAATATATTTTAATACTACAAAATATATAAAATATGAGTTCCTTATAAATTAATATCCCAGTATTCAGCGAGCACAATATAATCTAATATTTGACTAATTTTTCTAAAATATTTTGTGTTAATTGCTGTAATAAATGTTTTTGTAAAATTTAAAAAAAAATCATTTTATTTAGCTTTAATCATAAAACTGGATAATGAAAGTAGATTATGTATAATAAAACACTGTTTATATATATATGAAAATTTTCTAAGTCATAAATAAAATAATTTTATATATTTACTGATGCCATTGCAAATAAATGACTTCATGCTAACAATTTAAGAAAAAAAATGTTCACTTTCTAGAATAAATTCGTAATTATTTTGTAGTTTTGAAAATAAAATCTCTGTAATTTAAATATTTTCAAAACATTTTTAGGCTTTTATAATTTGTATATAATTATTTAAAAAATTCAGAATATAATAAAAAATTTATTTAGTTCAAAATTATCTAAGTATGAATGCTCAAATACTGTTTTTGTTGTAAAACACTGAAATATTGAATGATCATCAATAGTGTGGGCTTCGAAGTTACGATACATCTTCAATTTACACAATATTATTCTGAATTCTTCCTGTTCCACATTCGCTCCATTTAATTTCATAAGTTTTTCAATATGCATCCTGTAGTTTTATCATTGCCAGCATGAGAATTATATACATTATCTCAATTGCATCATCTAATTTAAATTTTCTGCATCATATTTTTATATATCCTTCAACAAAAATAATACTTATTTACTTGTCATGTGGCTTTTAATTTGTTTTATGGTCTCACTGTCCAGTGGCCATTAGTTTATTTTATGAAAAACTATTTTGATTTCAGTATGAACGAATAGTTAGCTCAAAAAATAGTAAAAGGTGTAAATAAGTTTTTAACTATGAATAATAGATAATTTTTAAATTGAAATTAGATATCCGTCACTTTCGTTTTGAATTAATTAAATTAACGAAAAAAATTTAATGCATAATGTTCTAAAAATGAATTAAAATATTTGATTGGAAAATTTAATTTTCTTAATGTTTTGTACAGATTAATTCAATATGATCTAATTACGAAAATATAATTGCAAGCAATTAAAATTTAATTTTAATGAACTAAAAGAGTCTTAAAATGATACAAATAATCTTAAAATGATACAAATAATCTTAAAATAATACAAAGATTTTTAATAAATATTTCTCTCTCTATTTCGATAAATAATATTTATCTTAACTTATTAATACTTTTCTAAGCTTCTTTAAAATAAAGAGTTCAACAATGATTCAAGAGTTTTATGCAGGAAACATTAACCATATTTATGTAAAAAAATCAAGGAATATTTTTATACTTCGGGAAACAAAAATGGCAAAGGAAGCAGTTGATGCACGTCATACAAATACCAAATTCATGGTAAACAGATTAAATTTGTGTGCATGAAAATATTAAAGAAATCACTCATGCTTTGGCTCTCAGAGTAAAAGCTTTTCCATGCTCTTCCGTCCACATATGAGTCCTTTCAAGCTTAAAATCACCCTTGGACTTCTAGGCAAATAACAAGCCGATTTACTGTCTGGCAGTCGACCGGCTTTTCACTCCTCAAGTGGTTTAAGTGCTTCTCTTTTCTAAGATAGAGAATTTATATATTCGCATGACATATGAAGTCACGGTCGATTCTAAAATTTATGTTAATTAAATACATTTTATTTATTATTTAAATTAACTATAAATTTTATATTCCAATAAATATTTATTTTATAATGATTTCTGAAAAGAAACATTGGATATCTATTAGTCGAAGACTATTTTATGAAACACTTAAAAATCTAAGGCGGAAATTTTTCAGTGGAATTTTCATTGAATATGACCTATTCACCAGTAACAAATGAAGACGAAAAGAAATTCCTCTGATACCTAACATGACACGTGTGTATAAAAATTAATATATAGTACCTTCTGGTTAGTTCTGGTTAAAATCGAACGTTAAAACTTTTTTAAATACCAAATAAAGTATTTTTACTACTAAAATCATGAACGATTTTTGTTTGTTAAGTTACATATGTTTACTATTGTTTTTTCCACTAAATGAAACCAACATGCACGAAAAATAACCCCTTAATTATACATGATAATAATTGATCTAGTCAAAATCTAAGTTTACTGATATATTTTCCAATTTCTCATCAATGAAAGGACATTAGATCTTATGAATATTTAATTTGTTCTCTCAGCAAGATTATCATCAGATTTAGTCTTATATCGAAGTTACTTCTTTCTATCTATAAGAATGGCTCTTGTACAACCCAGGTTCTACATTTCTTTTAAAAGTGATTAGTTGTAAGAGTTGGATTGTTGTTTTGACTGTCTTCATTGTGTGCTAAATGACATTATTTATGCTGAATAATGCTGCTAACAATACAATATTTCATGCTTACCATTTTTCAGCTTACATTCTATATCTATGATGTAGTTATATTAGATTTGTATCCTTGTTTAACTAATGCTAATACTTCATTAATAATAATTTTTTAAAGAACACATTTTATGCAAGAAGATATTTTATTGTGAAATTTATGCAAGAAATAAAGTAATCTAAAATTGAATAATAATACTTTATTGATAATGCAATATATTTGACATTAAAAGACATTATCATGAACTGTTTACAACAAAATCAAACCTTTTCAATTGTACGGCTTAGTGTACAAATTTAATTTCGAAAATTGAAACTATAAATTTATATCAAATGAGATTACTTTTGTTTTCAACCTTTAATCAACCACCTATAATTTTGTACAATAAGTATGCTGATTACCGAATTAGAATTATTTACAGGCAAAGATAAACATTTGTTGAGCACTGATTAGGATGAAAAAAATTGGAAGAAGATAATGCAACAGATTCACAGGGATAAGATAGGGATTTCTCAATTATTTCTATAAACATTTTATGACATGACTAGGATATAATTGATGCTCCCAAATCAATCAAGACCATTATTTTCAAATTATTAATCAATGGTCTATGTATGATGTCCGTTGAGAACGCAGACTTGAGTCATAAGTCTGCATTCTGTACTGTCACCTCAATGTTTTATGGTATCATGATATAGAAAATGCATTTCAACGTAGGGTAATATTTTTTTCCAACGAATCATGTGTTAATTAAATAATGACAGTAACCATATACAAAAGTCCGCAACGATATCCCAACATTTCCCATCAACTTTCAAATGGGTTGCACTATAATGTGTAAAGAGTTGTTATTTTTGGAAGCGCTATTCCTAAGGATAACTAATCATATTTTAAACAGTGTAGAAGCTCATTCATATGTGAAAGAGGTCTTCTATTCTTTCTTTTCGGTTATGGCTATTGTGTTATCTAATACCACTTACTATAACATAAGATCTCACACGACATGAATTCTGCAAAAATAATACAAAAGTTTTTTCACCTATTATCCATGCCCTTATATGTTTTTATATATAAAATGTATATTTAAGATAAAAATTAATCAGATAGTGTATGAAAACGAGATATTTTCAAAATAATCACTTTCCAGTTAAATTTTCTATCACTAAACACAACAGGACTCGTCATTGATGCCTTAATAAGTTATTGGAAAAATATTTTACTTTTGTTTTGTTCAATAATCTTTAATTGGGCACATTTTTTTTCATTTATGTAACTTTTTATTTTGAGACTTAACTATCATAATTTTTTTTACAAAAAGAAATCACCTTTCATATTAAGTATGTTCATGATAATACATTGCTTACACTATAACGTTATTTGCATTAGCTACTACCATTAATCGATTTCATCAGTTTTCATAATTTTTGAGCAAGTATTTATATAAATAGTTTATACCAAATATTTTTCAATTACCTAAGATTATGTACTACACTTTGGAACCCATTGCTGTAAATCTTGTGGGCATTTAAATATGAAAACCCTTTATGCCACTTTTCTCTACAATCAAAGAAACCTTTCCGAATTCACATAGAAGAAGGGAAAAAAGAATATTTTTTTCTTTTAGATTTTCGCCTTACAAGGAATTCGAATTCAAGCCGAGTGCTGTTTAAACTCTAAGTCCAACCGTCTTTTCCCGAAGAAGGGAACTTTTTAAGATCTTTTCAGAGTCTTCCCTACGCTTGGGAGATTTTGTTGTCGCCGTCTTATGTAGCGTGCGTATTATAAAGTGACTCTTCTTCAAACGGATGCATAAGAAACTTCTTGTTTGATTTATAGCCCCTGTCGTAGCGCATGTGGACCCCTTTTATTATGACTCTTTTTTCTCTCTCTCTCTCGTCCATGTATGTGCAATAAATGGAGAAAAAGAAAAAGAAGAGGAAAAAAGGAGAAATTCATGAATGGATGGGAAGCGAGTTATATGTAGTTGAAGCAAAATTCTTTCTGAAGAGTCCTGTAATTCTTTCTTGGCAGGCCCTCATTCTAATTCTAAGAGTTTTTCGTACATTATCATCGAAAGAGTATTTTCTTATTTTTCAAAAGCTTTCTACACTTTTTCTTAAATAAAATCAAATTCTGCCGTTAAATTATTATCTAAGCAGTTTTTATTCCCGAAAACAAAATATTAAAGATAAAAATTCTTCCTTAAAATGTTAATGTGTAACGTAAATATGTAAAACCAAAATTATATAACCAGGTAAGACTCTCCTTTAATTCAATGATATTTAGAATGTATTTCTTAATAAATCCCATAATCAGACAGTGTCATATGTATAATTATATTAGTTATTAAATATATATATATATATATATATATATATATATATATATATATTATTATTATTATAGTACCCAACTCGTGTAATAAATTAAATACTGGAATGAAATGTTTTTAAAATGAATTATGATTTAATATTTTAATTTATCATTAAAATATCATTGATTCTATGGAAAATTCTATAGTTATAACTTTAGAATAACACATCATATAACAATAACGCATCACTCTGTTTATGGGAATGAGGAAATTCAGCAACATATATATTTATTATTAGTGAATTTTTTTTAAAAACATATTCCCTCTCCAACTCTAGTGTTAAATTTACCTTAAATGTTTTGAAGATATTTCGTTTATGATTTATCACTTCACGTTATTTAACAGAGTTTTTATCAAATTCATGGATTATTAGTTGCTCAACGGATATTTTTATTAGTCTAAGATTAACTCGGAGATCTGCTTTTAGAATTGGATTCAAGATCCTTTAAATACTTCACGTGAGAAATAGTAACCGTGCCTAAGAATTTTAACATTCAAAAAGGCCCATGATTGCGAAACATTAATATCAATGCGATAATCAGATTCATGGATCCTTAAATAAATTATAAATTTTATTTCATCTAATTGATCCTTAATAAGCTCTCTTATCAATGTGAGTATCACGTGATTTACGAATCGTTTCACATTTTTACAATTAATCTTGGTAAGTAATTACAATAATGTGGTATCAACAAAGTGAAATCCACAATAAACTGGAAATAACACAATGGAATTACACGTTAAAAATTTATATTACAGAAAAACGGCATATACGTCCATTTAAGAATATTTAAAAATATTTGAAAATCATAGTTATTCCAATGGGTCTCGTGAAACGAACAGAAAATATGGGACAATACTTTTTTGACAGTATTAAGAAATACAGATGTTAAAATTACATTCCTAGTTAAATAGATTATACATTAAGGAAATATAAAATCATTCATTAAAATCAGTGTAATTTGAAAATGTTTCATGTATATGTTACTTTCAATTTATATTTCATAATATTTCACCTAATAAAAACGCGTGTATTTATTTTACGAGTTTCAGTGCTTCTGGATTAGGAATTGTTAACCTCTATTATAAAGCTTTCCAGCAAGATAATTTGCGCTATTTGTGCGCATAGATTTATGTCTTGCTTTTCAGGGTTTTTTTTTTTTTCAAATAAAGATATGCATTTATCAATAAATTAAAATATAATATTTTCTTGTGTTAAAACACAAAATCCAAATAAAATTATATTTCAAAATGTAAATTAGAAATAAGCAAAAAATCAAAGTTAAATAAGTTTTGGCAATGAAAAATTTCTATTAAGAAAAATGACGTGTATTTTATTGTATATTAATTCAATATATAGTGTCATCATAGCAAACAATGTAATCGAATAATTTAATAAATTCTATTAAAAGTTTTTAACTAATTTATCATTATATTAGCAAAATATTTAATGGTAATTTTGCAATTAATGAGACAGTTTATTAATATAATGAGATAGTTATTGAATTTTATAGTACAACATTGAATAACTCTTTATTTGTACTATCAAAACTTGAATGTTGATTTTTAGGTATCTTATTGCATTTTTAAGTGTGTTAAAACAGAATATATTATGAATTAGAATCACAATTTTAATGAAAGATAATAATGTCTTAAAGATTATTATAATATTGATTCTACAACAAAAATATAAAGTTTTAATTGTGAAAATAATTACTCTAATTTTACCTTTATATTTCCTTTTTAAAACCAATTAAACAAAAAGTATAAGGTTTAAAAACAGGAATCATTATCGATCGATATTCTTAAATAAAATTTAAAGATATTGGGTCTAAAAGTAAAAGCGACTTTAATTAGAAATCTCTATTAAACCTTTTTCTGCGTACATTTATAGTTTCAAAAATTTTTTTCACCAGGGTGATGTATATATCTTACCAATATTATTTTTCTACTATTTTATATATAAGTGTTTTACATACATCTGTAAATTATTACTAATGCAATTAGTAAAATTGTCCATTGAAAATTTTAAAAATAATTTCCCACATTTCAAATGGTTATTTCAACTTGAAAATGTATGACTTTTTCATATAAAATTATTTCTTATACTAGATTATTGTTACAAATATGTATAAACAAGTGTAAATAAAATAATAAAAAATGAAAATAATGTTAAAAATTTTCATTTTATTTTAATTTAATGATGCGTTAACACAACATTGCATCCATTTCTGGATTTTAGACACATTTCGTATCGGTTTTTGTTAAGTAATAGCTACTAAACCCATATTCTGTATTATTGTTAAGATACATACAAATTGTTTTTCTTGAATAAAAATCCATCTTCAAGAAAGCCGAAGAATCTCATTCATTCAAGAACAATAACTTTTGCTGAATTATCTCCTTCTTCCATAAAAAAGGAATAGTTGTGTCGCACACAACGTTAAACAGCGTCACAGCTTAAGACCATTGTAAGACATTTTAATTTCCATCTTGTGCATTACTTCCAGAAAGAATTTTCATAGATAGTGTGGCGTATTTACATAAAACAAGGGGGGAACTCAGAAAAATTGTTAGTATACACCGACAGATGTGCTAGAAGAAGAGCAACGTCCATCTTGTTGTTCAACAGAGGATGTTGAAAAATCCGAGGACTTATACTTTGAAAAGCGCTGTCCTACTATCAGGCCCCTATGTTCCCTCACATAATACTTATCACTATAGGTAGAAGAAGGCTTTTTAAAGCCGCAATACATCTCTGTATTATTGTACTTTTAGCAGGTGTTCAAATTGTGTTGCTCAGCCATTAGTTCTTAGTAATTCCAAAATTTTATTCAATTGCTAAATAAACTAAAATTTGTATTTGCTACAATTTTCAGCTCATTCATTCATTATGTGTTTTATGTTATTATAAATAAAAATATATTACTGATGAATTTACAATATCTTATATATGTAGTAAAATATTGTTGAAAGCATAATATTGTATAAAAGTTTAATGCAGATGCATCAGTCCACATAAACCATTCTATAACATTCTAAGGAAATATTAAGAACATGGCATATTTTTCTTCAAACTAAACAGCCCGTTGCTTCTGTATTATGGAAATATATGGAAATCCGATAAAATATAAATGCCAAATTAAATTATCTTCTGAATCTAGTAGCTTAACATACTATACGACGAATCATTTTACTTTTATTTGTATAGACCAAAGAATTTTAAATGCACTCTTTTCAAGTAAAAAATATTTCTAATATTATCTCAATTTGGTAATTCATTTAGTAGCAAGAAATAACTAGTGCGATGAACTGTTCAGGATTTTGGGATCATTTGGTTGAATATGTATTACTGATTAGGGACCTTAACTTGCAATTTGAAATTATTTTGGCAATAATGGTTCTATGTTAGATAATAAGTGCTTGTTATGAAACGACATAAAGAATTTCACATATAGTTAAATAGCTTATACGTTCTTTTCACTCGTGAAAAAAATTAGTCGTATTTTAAAAATAAAGAAACCAAAAATTATTGTTCGACAATTTATACACTTTTACACCATTCTTAGCACGTTAATGGACTATTTTTTTAAAATGCATTTGATTATTATTGTTATAGCATAAAGTCACCAGACAATGTAACAAAGAAGTAATTTACATCAATCACAATAAAATTCTTTTCTGCAATAACACTCTAAAGTGTTCCATTCGGAAACGAAGATTAGTAGTGGCTTTTTCGCATTTTAAGCTGCACTATCAGTAAATGCAGTTCCCGGGAAAATAAGTCGATTTCGCTTCCGACTTTCAGTTTGATTTCTTTTTTTTTTTTACTTTAGAGCTTTTTCCGAAAAGAAAAGAATGTTTTTTTTTACTATTACATTTCCAGTCATCACTCTGCGATGCGATTACATTTCCATTTTTGGAAAGAGCAAAAAAGTATATATTATATTGTCTTTTAGTCTACTACTGAAGTAACTGCAACTGAGGAAAAATTGATTCTGTTTCGGTTTAGTGCAAGATCAATGGAGTTTTTCTACTAAAAAACACGAACTTTTGATCGATACCCAAACGTCAAAAGCACACACAGTATTACGTCAATTCACAGGCTTCCATTTTCAAAGATTTAAAGTGATGGGGATAGATGAGTTTTTGAAGCATCGGCTTTCTATTTTATTCTCAAGACTAGATAGTATGCAATTCAGAATATTTGACGTAGAAGGAAAATATTAAGGGCTGATAGACCAGGACACATAATCCACACATTTCCATTTTTCAAATGCCCTCATTTCTGAAGAATAAAATAGTATTAGGAAATCATTTCTGTTGTGATATTGTAGAATCACTATATTGTTAGAATCAATGCATTTCCAATAAAGGTATTATGAGTTATTTTACCAAAGCTTCAAAAATATTCCTCTATTTATTTTAATATGTTGATTATTCTTAGTGGCAAATAATCTTTGACACCAGAAAATGATAGACAAATTTTATCTTTTAAAGTTTAAATTTCATGAATAACAAGTACATATTAATAAATTCTTGATTTTATTTACTTATATGAGATAAATGTAATTGGGAAGTAAAGCTATAATGATAAAAGAAATGTTGGTATTATTTCTGTTCAGATCAGTCCTAATGAACGAGATATTAATTATTTAAAACACTAATTTTGTCACCAAATTCTTAATTAATAATATTAAAAAAAAACTACTACTTTTTTACGAATATATGAGATATGTTGTATTCTTGACAAATATTAATGGATTAAGAACCATAGCTATCTTACAATTTTTTAAAAAAGTTTCTAATAACTCACAAAATTATAATATCTTAATGAAGATTAAGACTGGTTAGAGTATATCTAAAAACATGTGTAACTAAGTTGTAATATCTTTAAACTGAATAAATATAAATATGTAAATTTATTTTTCTTTTGAAAGTTTCTTTCAAATAGCGTTTCTATTCAAGTCTATGTTCGAAATTAATGGCAAAGGTGCTTAAAGAGTTCAGTTCAAATAATGATGTAGTAAGTGGAGGATCCATAAATTTAATAAAGAGGAATTGACTATAAATATGCGACTTATATATGAACATTGAGTTGAATGTAACAGAATTGATTTTCAAATAAAGGCCATCCTGGTTATCAACAGTTTAAAAAAATTTAAAAATTTCTAAGTAAGTGACTACTTTAATCACAAATTAACAGATACTATAGAATAAACTGTAATAAAGAAATTTAAAAAAGACCCAGATACAAGGTTCAGTTTGTTAAAATATAAACTGATGTTTCACTCGTATAAATCCAGGACTTAGATTTATGATCGAGCTTAGTGCATATATCGGTTTACAGAAAGGAAGCCAGGAAATGATTCATACTAATATTTTGGTATTTACGTACTATGACAACTACTTTGAGGTTATTGGCGAATTGGTGAAAAATATTTCATTAGCGAGACTAACATGATTTAAATAATAATTACATAATTCTCTTTATTTTGGCATCCTCTAAAATATGTATTATCTGCTATGTTTATTTAATTAGTCGTCATATCATTTTTTTTCCTGTCTCCAGTTTTGGCGATATATCTAGGTAGTCGTTATAATACGTAATGCCAATATATTTTATTTATTTGAATTTATTAAAAAATCTACACAGAGATTTCAATATTTTAAACATGAGTTGATAAGTTCAGGAATGCGATGTGTTTAAATTAGTCGTCAGATATAAATGATCTTCAATCCTCACATGTTGATTAAATTTAGAGTTTAGTTCAAACCCAAATGTATGTAACTCCACACATTTTCTGCATATAAAACTACTCTTATGGTTTAATTAGTTGATGAAAATGAAATATAATGGAATACAACTAGTCATTTCAGGTATACAAATCTTCACAATATTATTAAATTTTTATATATTTGAACATAACACATTTTCTCAAAACATAGCATTCATTTTCTGCACATAAAGTTTGCTTGAAATAATTAACTACTTTTAATATCCATTATATGGAGTTCTTGGCATGTTAAATTTTGATTGAAATCAAAAAGTAAAAAGTTAATAAATGAAAATTTGGCATTTTAATAGTGAAAATGTCATTCTTTAAAACATTTGAATATAAATATTTAGTATTCATAAATTAACAATCAGCTTTTCTAAGAATTAAATTTAATCTTTTTATTTTAGTATTTACATTACAATTAGTTGCTATTTTGAAAAAAAATATTGAAAACTAAAATAACTATTTTTAATATTTTAAAAGTGCTCTACAGCATGTACACACATTATGAAATAGTTAATAGATAAATTACAACAATATATATACATAAGATTATAGTTACAGGATTTGAGTACGAAATTCAATTCCAAGAGCATTTAATTTTATAACGTATATGGGTTCACGAATTGTAAACTGTATTAATAGTTATACATAATCCACAGAGCACAGATTTGCCAAATCTATAATGCTAACATGGCGGCAATTTGCATAATTGAGTCAATTTCATCAGTTGTGACAACATTCAATATTAACTTCCTTCTGAAATCAGTTCAAATAGTATTCCCACGCGAGATACTAACACGTTTACGGAAATTTATCTCCGTAAATGCGTGTTATGCCATCTTGTTATAGTAAAAGCGGATTGTCACATTAATTATTCGCAGAAGATCATGGGTATTATTTTAATATAGCTATACAGATTACAATTATTCAAAAACATATTATTAATTACTTGAAAAATTCATAATATAGAAATTCTTCGATATCAGGGGAAAATATAATCTATGTCAATTATATTCATGCTTAGATAACAAAAGCTTTAATATAGCTCAGAGTAGAAATATATAATTAAAAGAATATTACACTGGTTACCATAAATTAAGGAAAATTCACAAAACTAATGAAAACGCAAAAAGTGTTGGGTGGAATTGAATGAAACTTATATACAATGTACAACACATAGGAATGCACAAAATATCATAAATAGAAATCACCAGACAACTACGATTTTATAAAATTTAGTATATGTATACAGTAAACAAATGGGAGGTGTATGTTTGGTATAGGAAAATACCTTTAGTATGGAGTATGATCTTTCAGATAAGCAACATACCTTCAGATATCTGCGGCGCTCTCAATTATGTGGGCTATTAATTATGTAGGAAATGCTAGCCATTGCTCTTCCAAAGCAGTTGAAAACATGACAAGGGACTTAGGAAGGGAATTGAGAGCAACTACCCGTCGTTTAAAGGGTCCCAAACAGGCTCTATTGGGTTAAGGTCCATTGATCGAGCTAGACGTACAATCCCAAACAGAATGGTTTCCTGCTCAAGAAGAGCTTCCACGATTCGAGCCGTGTGTAGTCTCGCATTACCACCATGTAACATGAAAACGCCACCTATTTCCCCGTCATACAGGCACACATAGCCATCAAGCATGTCATCATATAGGTGTGAGTATTAACATTCTCAAGAGAAAGAAGTAGAGGCTTGTGGGTCTACCCAAAATAGATACCCTCCCAAACACAGACATCCACCAGATCCGTATGCATCTTTTTCAAAGATGCTTAATGGATAAAAATGAGTTCTGCGTTCTCTCAAAATAAAAATGTGCCTACTATCGTCTTCGAGGCCAAACCAGGCTCATCCGTAAGGAGAATAGTCCTCCATTAATCACGCGTCCAATGAACATGTTGACGAGCCTACTGCAAACGTTCCAGCCTATGACGTGACATGAGCGAGACGTAAATTGTTTATGCGTGGTCACCTTGCATAACTCGCGTTCACGCTTCTGAAACTTTGACACTTGATTGATCTGGATACCAATATTCCAAAGTTTGCAGAGAGAGAGTATCTGAGTTCAGCCAGAGCTAAGGTTCTATTCTTTCGTGCACGTCAAAACTCATGGAATCAAATTATCGGACATCGGCACTCATGGTAGTGCATGGACGTCCTTGGCCGAGCCTCCTGGAACTCTGTGATTCAAAGTTGTTGACAAAGTCAATGAATCACAGACTGATTCAAATTAATAATTCCAGTTCCTTCTATCTGATTCTATCCTGCTTCTAGTCTCCCAATAGATCTCCATCGAAATTATTCCGTCGAATAATGCCTGGAGGTCGTTGTTACAATTTCGCTATACCAGATTTCCAACCTCAGATATGCAACCACCTTGCTCTTGCACAATTGCCACCTTGCTTTGAAGTATCAATTTTCATGCTCCTCGTAAATGAAGTTTTCCAACAACTACTATTGTGCATAATATCCATTCATATTGTTCAATTCCTTTTACTTATTAATGTATTCAAATTTTATTGAGATTGGTTTAATATTCAGAGAGTTATATCTTTATTATTCAGACAATTATATCCTTTGGGATTTTGTTTGTGATTTTTCCTTAATTTTGGCAACTTGTTCAGATACGAAGTGAAAAAATTATAATGCAATCCAGCTTTTATGCTTTTTTTGTAGATCCGACCCATGTTTACTAGACTATAATTCTATTTATCATCAGGTGTAGACAATGATGGGAAAAATTTATCACTTTTTTCATCACACACAACATAATAAACTATAGAAATCACCAAGTCCTAATGGAAGGATAGTTTTTGAAATGGAAATTTACCCTTTCAATCGTAGCCCAATTTGGAATTGGAAATAAAATTGAAAGACAAATATTGCATTTTTATTTTGAGGATGCACATGTATTGTTGTAAGTATTCAGCATCAGTGAAGTAATAGTATCAATCTATTTTTGAAATTAATCAAAAACAAGCTTGAAGCCAAATTAAATTTTAATGATGCATCAATTTACAACATATAGTACTTATTAAACATTTTAAAACCTCTTATGACAATTAGCAATAAACGTTTCGAGGAATGTTTTGGCAAATGGTATTCTCCATTGTATCCCGATTTACTTTATGCTGCTATCATTTGTGAAACATAATATCTGAATTATATACTACTTAAATAATTAATTTCCATTCATTTAAAAACCTCAGCATATAATTACCTAGAGCATAATACTTTTTGGAAGCCAATTAAATTGGAGAAGGGATGATTATCTAAAGACGTAGATAAAAATATCTGAATTTTGTAATTAATAGTCAATTATGGTTTAGTGTTGAGAATTATGCAAAATAGGTTGACATTTAAGCTCTCAATATTATGTAAAATTACCAGAGTTGAATGTAAGCAGTTGAAAGAAGATATTAGAGTTTTCTTATGACTTTTGTTTTGAAGATAATCCTATTTCTATCCTATTTATCGGATGAAAGATGTTATAACCGTGTTGCTTAGGTGTACCGCATCTCTCCAGAAAAATTCAAAAATTAAACTCACATTCCTTACATTGGTGTTTTTGGCTCTAACTCATAAAAGGATTATTCATTTTGCAGCTTTTTAAGTTTTCTTGAATAAATTATTTTGAAAATATTTATAATTTATCACCAAATTCAGAAAACTGGATTTTACGCTATAATTGTGCCACAAATGACTTTTTCAAACCTCTTATTTAAAATAATTTATAAAAATTATTTTTCAATAATGTTTCTCTCTACATTGTGTAAGACTACTGCGGATTTGCTGATAATATTTTAAGTTTTTCAAATGAAGTTAAATTTAATTCATATGATTAACTATAATTTTACTCTTTTCATAAAACTAATATTTTTATTTATTACACGGATTTTTGTAATGGTTGTGGCAATTACTTTTGAAAATTTGGAATTTTGTTTTTTCTTTTGCTAACAATAGTAAGAGAAATAAATTTATATAAAATTATTACATAGCTTTACTAATATTTTTACGATGATATTTTAAGGATCAAAAGGTCAAATATTTTTCCATCTATTAAAATATTCTTCTCTGTTATTTTAAAAACATTATAACAATTACTCTCAGTCGTCTTAGTAAGAAAAATTATTCCACATTGATACTCACTTAATGTGTATAGTTTTGTGAAGGTCAGTGAAGGACACTTTCCATGGACGTATGTGACGTCGCATTTGTAAGTACCCTCATCAGATACGTTCAGAGATCTCAGATGCAGCTCGGCGTTGGAGTTGTTGTGGAGAATGAAGTGTGCGCGCCCCGCAAAAGAGTTCATGGGCTTCGAGTGAGTGTCACTGTATAGATACACCCTCCTCCATTCATCCCCTATGTGTTTGGTCCACGTGATAACGTAAATGCGGCCACATCCATGAGTATCCACTTCACAAGGCAAGACGACCGATTCACCAACTTTCCCAGACACAACATGTTCCCTACCTGTAAAAAAGAAAACAAGCAAAGGTTAAGCTCAATTCGAAAGTCAGATCCAAAAACTACTATTACAGTACTTATATGTAACGGAATAAGGTCCAATATAAAACAAGGAATTCAATAATCCAAATTAAGTGAATGCAAAATATTTTGTAAGTATAATTCGATAATCCAGTGGGCAATAAAAAAATCAGAAATTGAGTGCGGTGCATGTATATATTATTTACACACGCAGAAAGTTTAAGCAATTGACATTCTTGTCTAGTTAGTTTAGTTTAGAGTCCTTGATAAAAGATTTTTCTCCACCCAGCTTCAGATTGAATAAAATGCATTTTTATTCTGATTCCTTTAACTGTATATCAGGAGACTGCTAACAGTACGTTGCACGATTACCAACAACATGTATTGACTTTATTGTTAACATCCTACATGAAAATTATCAAAGAAAACAATATTGTCAAAAGTAAAAGGAATTTATATCATAAAAATTTTGAGTAGAAATTTTTCTGATTTGATAAAAAAAAAGAATACAAAAAAACAGTACAAAAAGTTTTTCTTATAAAAAGCAACATCCTGACCTAATATTTTTATTAATCCTCCAATGCTTTTTTCATTAAATAATTCTATCGTTATCCATTAGATTTTCTACGTCATCAAAATATTGTATATTTTAAGAAACTACAATTTAATATAATAAATGATACGGTAACAGGAAAATTCAAGAAATGATACAAAAACTAAAGCTCTATAAAAAAAACTACATACAGTTTTTTATACACATCTGATACTGTGTACATACATATCTAATCCATACAAAATATATTCAAGTCTTTATTCTATAGCAATATATAATTTTAAAATGTATATTGTGTAACCACTTGCAAAATTTAATTTTACATTTATGAAATCATACAATATTACGAATTCATTTTGCGAATTAGGTTTTACAATTAGTATTATTGAAAGGAATTCATTTGAATACATTTGATTCTGCAATTTATGTTACAATTTTACAAGCAATTTATGACTTATTTTGTATTTAGTATTGGAATTACATTGAAGCTAGCAACTGTCTCAGATCACACACGAATGAATAGAGAAGGAATTTCCTTTAAATATTATTCGTTATCAACAGTCAATTTCAGTTGTTCCTTAATAAACTATTTCAACCTCGCATAGTGGATAAGGCTACGTCACTGGTTCATGATGTTCGCCAATGTGTTACGTTGTCTGGCGCGGAAAATGGCGATAATTTATGCCAATCCAGAATACATTTGCATGAATGAATGGCAGTCTCGCGTTATAAATGATTTCATCAGATGCATTTCATGATGAAATGATTGCGTAATGATTATAATAAGTTTTCAATAGGTGAAGGAGATGATGATTCGTGGAAAAAAAATATCTTTCACAAAACACAGATGGAACATATATTCTCTTAATACGGAATTTCCAATCGAACATCAACCATTTTGATGAATTGAATGCTTAATTATAGTAATATAAACTTATTTGTTTACATTTATGTACAGCTTGAAAAAGATTTCTTAAATTAAAATAACTGTTCAGACCTTTTTAAAGTTAAAGTCATTCAAGAATACAAACAAATTGATTTTAATATATGAAATACATCTATAGGAAATATTCAGTGGTAATTCACCACTAAGTTTTTCAAAAAGAATTTTTTTCAAACTTATAGATATATTTACTTTTTTATCTTTCAAATTTTACATACATATTTGGATGTTAAACATATTGCAATTTTGAAATTTTACATTACTTACTAAACTGTATAATACATATTGAATTGATCTATCTCTTTACCATATTCATTATTATGTTTAAGTTAAAAAAAATTAAAAAAGTTTATGCTTTGATAAAAATATTGGATATTATTCAGTTTTGGTAAAGTGTGCGCAAAATTTATATATTTTATAGGCAGTCATAAGTAATTTATCATAGTAAAAGTAACACGGTTCTCGTCTTTGGATGTCGAAATTTATATTGATTCTTTTCGAATGTGAATTTATTTTGCACCCACAAAGCAGACAGAAGCAATATCTCTTTTGGAAACCCTACCTATTCGAATTTTTTTTTTCCATCTAAAGCAAAATTTGTTATATTTTCTTCTCTTTTAGCTATAATTTTACAATGTAAGAATCGCCTATCGATTAAAAAGTGCCATTTTGTAATTTCTTAAAGACAAGACATTATCAAAATACACAGTATACTGCTGTTCAAAACATCATAGACTTGAAACAGATGCCAAAATTCTGCTAGGTTGATTAGATAGGAGAAAGTATATCTTTTATTTTCTTGATTATGCTGATAATATCGGATTACATTTAATTTTTCTTGATTCAAATATAGTGTTACATAATTTTGACAATGTTTCTTTATAACGTTCACTCAGTGTCAAAATGCATACCACTAGCCGGGAACACAACTTATATTTCAAAACACTTCATGAACTAGAAATTTGGGAATATTCTTTATAAAGGAAAGGCTGTAAAAAATTGCAAATAATTAAAAATTAAATTTTTTTAGACAGTAATTGCTTCATTTAATAATATTACAAGTAAGCAAATTCAAAATTTGCTATAAAATTCAACTTCGTAACAATTATTTAACTTCCATTTCTAAAATATTGTTTAAATAATTTCATCAGTTTATAAATATGTTTCAAGATAAGAATGAATTTAATACAAAGTAATAAAAAATTAGATACAATAACCTCACCAATATTAGCTTATTCCATTAAATATTAAATAAAAATGCAATATTATTTAAAACACTTTTACATTTGGAAATTTTGTTTTACTTGATATATATGAAAAAGAGTTTCAAAAAAATTAACTAATGGCACTTTATTTTCTTATGTTAAAAGAAAATATTATATATTTACATTTAATACTATTTTTATTCACAAATTTAGATCATATATACCTACATACTCAATTATGTTATAGTTTAATATATTTAAATGATCAACTATATATTAATCGCAATAAATATTTGATGTCTGCTAAACATTTTAAAATAAAATTCATTTTGAATTTCAATTTTCGGACTTAGAAATCTGTTAAATAAAATGAAATCAACTTTGCTTCTAATGTTGTCTATTAATTAAATTTTTGGTTTATTCTGAAAAAATATGAAACTAAATTCATAGTAATTACTAACATAGCAAATGAAATTTCAAAATTTTCCTGTTTCACTGTGATAGATTAAGAAACCATGAGTTTTTTTAAACATTTTATAGATAGTCATTAAATATATTATTCTCCTTTCATAAATTTCTAATGGATGACAAAACACCTAAAAAATAATAACCGTAACATTCTTTCTACCTAAATGTACTGATAAACTATTTTTATCCATGAACATTTTTAAACAATGAAGATTTCAAATTTATTTTCAAATTGAACTTCAAATTCTGATCAGGTTGATTCAGATCAGGAAAATGAAAAGTAATTACGGCATCACACACTTACCAATAAACTCTCATCTAAATTTTGTATAATTTTACAACAGAGTGTGGATCGATATTTTTTTATTTATATTTTAATACTAAATTTATTAGCATATCTTCGGAAAACAAGGGAACCATTTTATGAAACATATCTTCTTAAACATATTCTTATGTTAATTTATCGTCTCTTTACTTATTTTAAAGTATTCATAATACTTTATCAATCAAATGTTTATTTTAAATTTACGACTTAAAATTGGAAAAAAAAATGATATTCTACAAACTGTTTGTAAGACAAAATTTCTATCCCTTTTCTTATTCAACTTTATGTACATAAATTTATTACAAAGGTAATTTTTCATTGATTTTTATTTATTAATGTTTGATTTATTATATTGAAGTGGTGATAGTTTCTAGAGCAAAGTCACCAATTCAAATCCAGGGATCATTATTATCTAACTTGCTTCTGATAGCGACTCATTTTTGAATGCATTTCTCCCCAGAGCTGATATTTATAATCGGGTATCAATAGCGATTTTCCTTCTCTGGGTATTTATGTCCATTGACAGCGTATTTTAATGCTGTTTTTATCAGCGATGCCAGGAACGAACCTGAGACCATGACTCAGAAAATGGGTCAGGGCAGTAAAGAAAGTGATTAATCTCCCGTCAGAAGCAGGAGAGTGAAATGCCTCACCCTCAACAACGCAGCACACAAAGGAAAAGCATCTCCATAAAACACGCTCTTCTACCGGTTTATGATCCCCGGCGTTTTTGTTATCTCGGGCCCCTCTTTCGAGAGGCAGCAGAATGAAAAAGAGCATTAAAAGTGTTCTCGCTCTGACCCGAACATGCATTTTTCTCCCGGTTTTACGCGTAGAAATCGCCTTTACAATGGTGCACAAACGGTGTTTATTTATGAAGCTTGATATATTATCGCGCAATAAATCTAAGGATATAATGAAAAGATGCAAGGTGATTTAAATATTACAAAAATAAATGGTTACAAGAATTTTATTATGTTTGCGTAAATCATGATCTAGTTTCTTGGCTTTTTTCTTTCTGTTCATAAATTGTTTTAAGACCGAACAGTGTGGGATTTAACATGGTTTCTTCGCATACTTTAATGGTGTACTATTGAGTTTATGTTTAATAGTTTAATATCGATTTATCATTTAATTTATAATGATAAATTCGTTAAAAATATTGCTACAATATGCTTAAAAATGCTCATGAATTTTAAGCAACTTACGTTTATAGTAAAGTGTGGTGCTTCTTTTCTATCAGGAAGCCTATAAGTAACAAAATGTAAAATAATAGTTTACTGAGTATTAAATTAAATCGTATTTGTTTATTTTCACAGACCCAACTGTTGAAATATTCATCAAAGTGTATATTTTTGAAAGTTTATTTTTCGCTATAGTTTTCAAGTGCCTATATCAAAGATCTTCTTTAGAACTATATTTTATCAAATTTTCTTTGTTGAATTCAAGGTAAAAATGATTTTTTTGGTTTATCTATTTCTTAATGATAGTTTTCTGCGCATTGTGGCTTAATGAACCTAAACTTATTTTTCTGCCAGATTTATGGGTTGTTAAATTTGGTTCTAAACAACATAATAGTGATGGTTTTTGGAATATTCTTTCCCGGAATATTTGTACTCACTATGGACGAAAATTATCAATTCCTTTTGGACATTAAGTAAACATTTCCAACAGCTGTTAACTATTGGGCTTCGGTAAAACAGAGAGCAACCTAACAACTTAAAGCAAACAAAATGGATATTTAAAGTCGTCTTCCATAGCCAGTGGTCAATATTTGTGTATCATAAGGTGTAAAAATCCAAAATCTCCTCATGCAATGTTTGCCATACAATGCAGAAACGCTACGTTCATCTCCCGTTATTCGAGTATGGCAGTGATTAAACATGGCATCTTCCATTTTGGAAATTGCAGTTTTATTACATGAGCATTGCGAGCCCATCGTTATAAGACTGACCAAAAAATTGTTTCTAAATTTTATTTAGTTTTGTTCGTATAATAGAATACAGAACAACAAAAGATTTTAAATTATTTTAATTCTAATCCTTTGCATTGCTATTATTTTTAATGTGTCCTTAATTCAATTATATTTTGATTATAATTTTTAATGTTATACTGATTTTAATTGATTGATTAATTTTTTCTATCACTAATAACAAATAAGTTGTTTCTCCTGATAGGATATTCAAATAAAAGAGGAAAATACTGTTTCCTGTAGAGTATCACAAAATGGTTTGTTGAAGTATGTATTGTAATATAGTTTTATCACCAGTCGTTTTGGAATCTTTTTTCCATTGATGCCATAATACTATGTACATACATATATTTGTGTGTACGCACAAACGTACAAAAATGAATATCCTTTTAAGGATGGGTGTAATAAAAGAAAAATGTAGAGTGTTTTCAGGTTTATTTCGGATTTTACTCAGAATGGTTTTAAAAAATCAAATTTTTCTCCTTTTTCTAAAAAAATGTTATTTTTTGGCGAGATATAATTTCCTTGAAATTTAATTTTTCTTATAAATCTAAATTCGCGTGTAAATTCAGTGGTAGGGGAAGGTAAAATGTATCATGGGACATGAGAAGTTTCTGCTTTCGATCAATATACTTTCAATCAGACTTTTGCATTTGTTGAACAGATTTTTGTTTTCCGTTAGTATTTCTAATCATGAAATTTAATGCTTTTAATTAATTAAATAAAGGAAAAACCAATATTATTCATAAATCTTTCATATTTAATAATGTACAGTTTTTGCTTCCGTGAAAGCCACATTTTATATTATATAGCTGGAAAACAATAAAATATTTTGACCGAAATTAAAAAGCTCTTGTTTATGTAAGGTATTATTAGATTTCATAAGAAGTATTATATTTCGAACTGTATATGTGACTAAAATTTTTTTAGGTATTAGTTAAAAAAATTTTAAAGTTTTAGTATTATTATTCTTAAAGTATTATTATTATTGTTAAAGTTTTAGTATTAGTTAAAGTATTAGTTATTCTCTAATCACTAACTGACTATAATCATATAGCTGTTCAATTTAATATATTTTTTTAAGTAAACAAAAATACTTATTTAAACAAGGAAATAAGAAGTTTGTTAAAATAATAAATTTATGCTCTGTGTGTATGTGGAATGGGATTTTATTATTAACATATTTAAAAATTAACACGATAATATTTTAAATGAGTCATTTAACCACGCTACATAAATATCTAGAATTATTGACTATAAAAATGAAAATTCTGATGCACATACACAAATATATAATGTGTTTTGTTTTATATATTTTTTAAATTTTATTATTTTCATTTCAGGTATTAAGAAAGCACCCATGACTAAATTAATTATTTTAAACTATTATTCATCTTAAAAATTCTTGATATCCATACGATATTTGAGTACTTGATTATGCTTTTATAATAGGTCATTAAATTGAATTTCAAAAACTTCTTTACATTTAAATATTCTTAGTTATAATAATAACATAGCTTTCGTTATTTTGTGACTCTTATTTCTATTTCAGAATCAATTTTGAAAAAAATAACACACACACACACACACACACACACACAC
>JAPDSC010045860.1:26126-46410 GCA_026290005.1 Latrodectus geometricus
ATTTTATTATGGCGTAAGAACTCCTTTAACAAATGCAATACAGCACTATTGGTGCAATGGAAAATCAGATCATAATTGTGCTGACTATAGTTGGAACTAGTTGGAACCAGTTCTTATGAACATTTTCTAAAAATTATTAGAAGAATCTCAGTGGAAAATATCGATTATGGATTAAATGCTCTAAAAAGGAACATGGTGGTTCTATTATATTATGTTCGGGGGACTGTGTTCACCAAAGTAAATGTTTTCCTTCATTTTCATTTTTCACATACCATGATTAATTGAGTATCGTTTTCTTAATAGGAATAATTTTACGTAAGAAATTCCGTATCCTGAAGGAAGAATTATTTGCGTCATAGAGTAGATCTGAAAAGTTAAATATGTTCTATGTAGTTCTCTTTAGTAAATTTTACTAACACAATTATAAGTAGACAAACAGAGAATAAACCATGACATTTTCTCTTATATCATGACATGTAAAACTTTATCCATGACATTTTGAAGTATTCAATCGTAACCATATACTTTTTTAAACCACCTGAACCATCGAAACATGTAGCAATCCTGTAGAAGAAAAAAGTATTAATTAGGATTCACATTACTGTCTAACTCTACGCTTTCTCCAATCGATTAAATATTATATTTATGGCACTACTAAAAAAGATATTTCGCATTAATATTAGGTACACATTTTTTTTAGTAATGACCAGTTTTTCGTATGTCTTTTGCTTGAGAGATGTTTTCTAACTAAATATTTTGCCATTGAAGAATACAGGTGTTGCTTATGATTTCTGATCATTTTTGGCTGTGTTTTATTTAATACATTATAATCGGTTTTAATATTGTATTTTTTACTTTGTTTCTCATTTCATCTATCATTTTACTTTGCAAAGCTTGTGTTCTCCCACGATGAGTACGTGAGCATCATTTTCAAATCATACCATTTAAAATACCTGCACGCAATATTTTAAAGTTGCAATTGTTTCAGTAATAATTTGGCTCCTATGAAAGACTATGAAATGAGATCTTTTATTTTGATTTTGTCAAATTTTTAAGAAGTGTATAACTTTTCTGAGGCTCCTCACCATATTATTATGATATATATTTTTATATTTAAAAAAGATTGATAATGGAGATTATATTTTAATTACACAAGAGGTACACTTCTCCTTCGTTCACAAATATTCCCATTTTTTTGATAACCACTTACGTATACACTGAAGTGTCTCTAATTAGAAAAACATATCTAGTAATGATTCGGGAGTCCTCTCGACTTAACAAAGGATGCCACTAGACCATACATTGATTCAACAAGTTTAAAGAAATATTCCATCGGAATGGCTTGCTAAATATTGGCTAATGCTGTCAATAATTCAGTAAGATTCGTTGGTGCTGTATGATAGCTTTACAAACCTTGTTCCAAAACATCCCAAATTTGTTTAAAAGGGTGTATGTTTGGGCTTCTAGGTGACCAATGTATAGCAAAAAATTCAGAAGAATGCCCCTCCATCCAGCCAGTAGCAAACCGGGAATTGTAAGGCGTACAAGTGCCTCGAAAACTCCTTTACCATGCGGATAGCAAAACAGAATAAGCAGATGAAGATGAACACCCAGCAACTCTATGTACTAATTTGCTTTGAGGGAGGTTTGTACACACACTGAAGATCCCAAACAGTATCATAAAAACACACCAGGCAAACACCTCAATGATTGAGCCACCATTACCTTGTATAGTAATAACTTGGCATGCAGAATCCATAAATTCAGGTGTGACGCCATATTCTGATTTATCCCGTTGGCATTAAGTAAACGGAATCGAAACTCATCACTCTATGCTTCTCGTTTCCCACTTCAACACTCAAGTCTCTGAGCTATCTATTCCAAGCAAGTTGTGCAGTCAAATATGGAGCATTAAGCAATAGTACTCTAGTAGGTCGACGGCTCCTGAAATCCATACTTTAAAGCGAACGTTGCACAGTTCTTTTACTAACTGTACAGCTGACATCGTCATTCAACTGGGTGATAATAAAAGCTAATATTTGGCTTTGCAGGATACGTACAATGCGAAAGAGACATATCTCACCTCGAGTCAAGGCTAATTGTCTTCTGCAGTTTGCTCGATCACTAGTTTTTTTGGGCTATCATCACTTGGTATACTCTTGACATTGTCGACCTTGAAAATCCCGGCTGCTTGACGAATTTAGAAATTGAATGACCAATGTGTTGCAAGCGATTTGTCCGCAAACCATGACATCCATGTCAGACAGTTTACCCATAATGGTAATTTTAACAGCTAATTCAGAACAACTACAGAATGCGCAGTTACTACAGCTTCCTCAATTGCATATAGATGATGCGCAGAGCTACATAATCTACATAGCCTTTGCAATTTAATGGCAAATTCAGTATATATATATATATATATATATATATATATATATATAAGTATATATATATATATATATATATATATATATATATATATATATATATATATAAGTGGATTTATCAACTGAATTTAAGTTTGGGATTTGCACATTCTAGCATAATCTAATAAATATTTAAATGAATTAATATATGATTATTCTCATTAAAAAAACAAGAGAATGGAATTAAATAGCTGGTGGAAATATGCTTCTTTTGGAAAATACAAATAAAAACATAATTTTTCTTGGAAACTGGCTTAAATGCAAAGTATCAAACAAATAAAATTTACCGGGAAACCGGAATCGGTGAAAAGTTGGAGTGCCCCCAAAACCGGAATTACCTCTCCAATCCCCAAGATTACTGCCTCATACCCAGCGATTTAAGTAGCCTTTCTTTAAAAACACGCTGCGTTAATTCTTCTAGATTGAGTCGCATATCATTAAGCCTCAGATGACTGTGCTTAAGAGGGCAGGGGGAAGGGAATGGAGTTGAGTAGTTCCGAAGGTAAATTCATCGACAGAAAGTAAAATTACTTTCAGGGTAATTCTTCTTGTAGAGAAAAGAAATTTCATAACTAACGATGCCACCCTTGAAAACCGAAAAGTTTATTTTAAAATGAATAACCTGTTTCTCTTTTAAGTCGTTTGAGAAAGAGGCAAATTAAGAAAATTATTCAATCGAAGTTTTAAACTGAAGAGAAGAGCTTGCGGAGAAACTTTGGTGTATGGAATTGGAAGTCTAAGGTTTAATTAAATTTACCCAAAAATTTGATAAGCAATGAAATAAATCTAATTGAGAAGCCGTATTAAATTATGGATTTATAAAAGTTTCTTCAAGTTAATGAACCAAGGTTAATGAAGTCGTTCAATTAAGGAAAATACATTATGATAATTAACATTATTTAAAATAATTAGTTAATATATAGTTGCTATTATATTATATCAAATTAATGTCTATAAAATTAATTTTGACGTAACACATTTATGAAATTAATTTAATAATTTATACAGCATATTTCTTGACTTCACAAACTAATAAAATTCTTAAAATTATGCAAGAATTAAATAATTTTTTTGCATAAGCATAATACTGCGTTCTCTTCTCTCATTGTTTGATAAATTCTGTTGTAAAATAATCAATAATAACTTTAAAAAACTATTAAAACATTTTCATAACACTTAAGCAAATTTAAATAATGTTATATACTAAAAGAGAAATATTTATAAATTTATTTTAATTTTGAATTCTTTAAAAAAATAAAATAAGTAATATAAACTTACATTTTTAATTGATAATTATTCGCAAAACAAAATCTATGTGATAATTGTAAGTGAGGTAATTTGTTGTTTTCCTTTTATTTTTTCTCCAAAATGTAAAATACATTTCGATATTTTGTTTGCATTTTGCTTTTGAATGAATATTAGAACTGTTTGATTTCTTAGGGGAAATAATAATAAGAGAATCACATATTAATTTGATACACAAATTTCTGTGATTTTAATACAATTTATATTAACTATTTCGAATTTTTATATAATTTAATTTTTTTTTCAATTTAATATTATTTCCTCAAAAATATTGCACATAAAGTGAAACACATGTTAGACGAATTAAAAATGCAATGCATCAAATAATTATGCACAATAATTTAAATATATTTATGCAGATTATACTCCAATAATAAGCATTGCAGTGATATTTATTCAATACGGTTTCGTTTTCAAAACAATTTCTTATAACCAAATCTGAAATCAAACATTTCAAAGAAGAAAATTTAACCACAATAAATAACGAATAAATTCAAATTCAGAACTTATTGGATTTTTATTAATAATTACAAATAATTGTTAATTATCGATATTATTATACATCGTTCAGGATTCAAATACTTAAAACAAGATTTTTGCAGCTGCTTAATATTTTCCGCGATTTCGAAATCTATTTTGTTTCGAAAAGTATTCCAAACTACCTCAAGCATATAAATATAGACGCAAATATGAAAAAAAACAAGTAATTCCTAAGAAACAACCCTGAGAAAAATTTGTAAAAAAATAAATAAATGAAGCTGTCGATCTAATGATATCATCCGGAAGGGTCGATGAAGTTATATTATTCAATTATTAGCATTACATCGGAGGGGGAAAATAGGGAGGAATAAAAAAATATGAGTATGAGGCAATTTAGAGGACGGGAGGACGACTTATTTTGCATTTGTAATGGTTATTTGGGAAGTACTTTACGAGTTTCTGCTCGAAGTTTTACGGGTCGCCTGGCTTATTTTATAGCTCCGTAGTGGGACGGGGCTCATAAGCGGGAATGGAGTGGGACGCGCGTTCCATCACACTTCCCATTTATATCCGTGGCAAAAGTTCTCGAGTAGTGTGTTTATTCTGGTACAAAAAGAACATTAGATGCCCAGGGAACTGGCTGATAAAAAATGTTTCAGCTATTTTTCCACAATCGATTTCTTTTTCTTTTTGCACCTTTATTCCAGGTATATACTTTGGTACGATTATAAGTGCAGAAGATGGTGAAATGAAAGGGGAAAAAAATCTTATATTAAATTTTTAATCGAATGACATTCCTAGAATGATAAGAACCACATGCATTTTCTTTTCAAGTAATCAAATTCTATTCTTGTTCTAATATAATTTTCCCTGAAATGTTTCATGAGCAATAAAAGATAAACTTATCATTAAGCACTAAAATGAAATTTGATTAATTCTTTTACGATATGTTGCAATTAAAGAACATTCTAATACATTCTATGTTACGAAAGTATTTACATATATATTACAAAACATAAATTAAAAGGGATAATTTAAATTTTCGTTTTCATTTAATTTCCAAATTTTAATATCAAGATTGTATTATGATTATGTATTTCAACAAGAAAATGGTTTTAATAGTTTCATTTTAAAAATTTAATTAGTTGTAATTATTGAAATTACTGTTAATTATTTACTAAATTGCCATCCTCGCAAAATTAGTAATTCCATAGCCACTTACTTCATTTGCAACCATTTTTTTTCTGGAGTAGTAGGAAAGATAAAACTAACTTCAGAATAAGAGGAATGAATGAGGAATCATTGAGGAAAGAGCGATGTGAGTTATCCCGAAAAGTAGTTATATATTTATGAATATAATTTAAAAATTTTCTTTTCAATAGAGGTAAATTCTCATATGCTATTGTAAATCTTTGTTAGTGACAGAAAAATGATTAAGTCATTGCGAATGATTAAGAGTGAGAAAATACAAGGTGAACAAGATATTTCTTGCCGTTTTCGAGTTGCCATTGAATGAAGTGAGAATAAGCATGTAAATTAGTATATATGTGATTGAAACACTGATCAGCCGAGAATAGTAATATCAGTTGTCATAAAAGCAAGCCCACCATGTACATTCAGCGATAGCAACTCGTTTAGCAGAGCAGAGAAATGGAATATCGAAGGAGCTTGTTTGGTGTTTTTTTGTTTTTCGATTTCAAAGTGCGCTTAGCAACTGCTGCGTCAAGTCGCCGAATATCTCCAAGTGCTTGGGGATTGGAACAAACAGTCACTGCGGGCATGTACTCACAGCAATTTGAGCGTGTGCAACAGAAGGAGCCAGCAATGATTAATAGCGAGAGTGTACTGTTCTTGACCGATAACGCAGGCGGTGTGTCCTGAGGGTGACCAGGAATACCAAACATTTATTTGGTTGAGAGACTTTGTGCCATCCAACTTACTCAGCTGACCTTACACCATCAGATTAATATCTATTCCATTTTTTGAATAGTCATCTTCATGAAAAATCCCCCACAAATGAAGCAGAATTGCGCCAAACAGCCACGGATTTCTTTGAGTCCAAAACCACCTTTTACCACAAGAGAACTGCACAACTTGAGACATGTTGGCAAGAGGTGCTAGATGGTGATAATGATTAGTTCGAGAGTTAACATTAGGCTACACTTTTTGTAGGTTATGCTCTTTTGGGTCATTAAAAACGGCAAGAACTTTCTTGCTTACATTATAATTACAACGCATATTTTCTTTCAATTTTTCTAAACAATTTTTCTGCAAGCAAATTTTGTTCCTCTTTACTGACAGTGTTTCTTACCCTTAATTCTGATGTGCTCAATGATCATTGTTTTAAAAGCGTTTTAAATTTTTTTGGCGAAAGAAATCTTTTCTCACATTTCTGATTGCTGATATATTATTGATATTTGCTTCATAAGCAACAACGTTTTCATTGTGCTTTATGTAACTGAATTTGTTAACTATGCTACTCTGGAAGAACGAATTTTAATCTCTCGCAATGGTATTATGAGAAAAAATTAATCTTATCAACAGTATCATTTTCTCTATCTTTGAGATTGTGTAATTTTATTCATTGAATAGATGATTTCAGCAGAAACACACCTTTGTCATATTGACTAGCCACGCATAAATGATATTCCCATCAATAACAACAACCATTTGCATTCGCTTCTATGATTTACCCTTTCACGATGGGAAGCGAAAAAGCGAGTTTACCATTGATGCTGAAAATATCTCTTGTCCAAAGCTGGAGGTATATTTGTTATTAATCCTAAATCTATGAAATTACTGAAGTAATGCGTTCCAGAACACTGGGACAAATATGTGATGACCAGTGGTGACCGAGAAAACGTTTTGGCACACCTACGTCGGCTGGTAACTTAGTGTGTTTCATGTAGGCTCTAATACGATTCAATCGGTGCGAAAAGGTTTAATTTATAGAAATGGCTATTTCAGGAAAAAAAGCCTTGTATTGATTGCTTGGAAATCGCTGATCTTGCCCTTTACTTGTAATGTCTTAGTCACTACATAAAAAGGAGGATTGTCAATTTTAAGCAAGTCACGTTCTTCACAGATCTGATTAAATATATGAAACCAAATAACAATCAGTCCTTCATTTGACTTATTTCTTTAATTACCTACAAAAATAGCAATATGATGATTATAAATATTTGCAAGATTTTAGGCAAATCACAAATATTACCTAAATGCATACTGAGTATGCAATGCAAAATTCATATAGTAGTAAGTTAAAAATTAATTCATTATTAAGTCAAATACAAGTACAAAACCTATTTCGTTAAATGCTATTTCTAGTTTTGTGCAGTCAATTTAGATATAGAAATAAGTTAATTAAATAATTACCTTATTATTGCGCAGTTTTAATTGTTATATATAAAACAAATATATTCTTCACTTTGTATCGTATATAAGATATAAGAGTACATAATAAAATAAGAGTATATAAGTACACAATAAGAGTATATAAGAGCACATTGTACATAGAGCCTTATAGTTAAAACTATGACTTGCTAATTTAACGTTTATGTAAATATAAAGGAAGCATATAATGTGAGTCAAAGAAAATATTTGTCATCATTTTAATATTCCTATTAAGATTTATATGTTGGCAATATAGTAAGCCATACTGTATATTTGACATAAATGTCCAAAAATTATAATACACAGTTGTAAAACACTCAAAGAATTATGTGCTCGATATATAATTAAAATTTTATTTTCACCCAAATACACTACAACGAGAGGAAATGAATTTTTATTTTTTTCTTGAAATTTACAAACAATTTTCAAACATTTTGAATGCCATTGTACATATTTTCAGCTTTGAAAGTTGAAAATACTTTAACTAAACGATATTCATATAATATTTTTATGGTGTGATTCACACATAGTAATTCACACACTGAAATATTTTAATTTATAAATATTATTCATCGAAGAAGTTTTCTAAAAAATAATTCTATTTGTATCTGTCACATTAAGCTAGACGCAAATGGATAGGTTTCGTTGTCATATGTTAATGTATCCCTATCTATCACAGCATGTTTTCGCTTCTCTTGCATACGACGAAAAAAGTTGAAATAATCATTTTTCGATATTTTGAAAAAGGAGATTACAAAATGAAAAACTTTTTCGATAAATTGTTTTTAAGTGTAAAATCTGATATATTTGTCAAGCTGGTATTGAATTCTTTTCCAAAAACTGTAAATGACATCTTTGGAATTGGATATCGATTAAAGTGAATTTTTTTTTCTTTTACAATTTTACATGATGTAGAAGGGAAATGGGTTGTTTTATTTATATGAAAGTAAAATATATTTTAGATCAATCATCTATTTTTTTCTAAACATTGTTTTCAACCCTTATGTTTTCAGACTTTTAGCTTAAATGAATTCAGAAGAGTAAGGACAGAATGTTCGGAATATATGTAAACATTTTGTTATAACATATATTTATTTAATGGGAACACTAATAAAAGGATAGATATTAGTGATGGTTTTTACAGTCAAGAATATAAAATTTCTACTTCACACGTTTTAAAATGAGTAAAACAAATTTTAATACAAGACTCTCATTCGTTATCTAAGTTTAAAAGAATTTCATGTTTTCCTTATTATTTAATTTGCTCTTCAAAAATTAGCAATCATTGGCAACCTTTTACCTCAATAACAAGTAAAAATATCATTATTTTCGCAGATTCTGATTCTATTTAGTACATGGAATAATAAATTTTAAAATTGGAACAAAAATTTAGTATTTAAAAATTCACTTCCGTTATTATAATTTTAGTATGTAGTATAATTTTGCAACATTGGTATTTCATTAATTTACTGCAGGCTATTTTTATAGAAGTTTATTAAAAATATAAATACATAAAATTGAATAAATATACATATGGTATACCTAGTTTAATAGCTTTTGCTCACAACACTTGTTTGTTAATTTATAAATTAACCAAAAAATAAATATAAATATCTACTTATCAATATCAATCAATATTCGGTGTATGGAAGTAGGATATAATAAAACCTATATTTTTGTGATTTAATTTCTCCTAAATTCATTCTAATTTTTATTTGCTAATTAAGTTTAATTGGCTAATCTTTCATTCAAATTTAAAAAAAATTGTGAGGAATTTTTATCTATTTGTAAAGAATTTTAATTGAACGCTGTAGCATCCTTCTCCCAGCATCCAATAAACGTGCTCTACAGTGGAGCTCTTCAGTGAGGGAAATTACTTTATGAATCACCGTGCTAATACCCCACCACTTGTGTGCTAGCCAGGCTGGCAGAATGGAGTGTGCTGTAACATTTTTTCAATTGAACCTTTAATAGGTGTGAAGCCCAATTTCTTCAGGACACACATGCCATACGTACCCGTTTATAGGGTAGGCTACCATTCATACTTCATTCATACAAGGAATTGACAAAGACAGACAGAGAAAGAGAGAGAAAAAGAGAGAAAAAGAGATGTGTACATTCACTCCCGAATCGCAATTCGAACCCAAGACCTACCTATCCACAGTCAGAAACGCTGACCACTAGACAGGGTGGTCAGCATTTCTCTTAATTAAACTGTATAATGTTTGTTTAAATTAAATTTGTGTTGTGGATAGTTTACAAATAAAAATATTTCTGCTTTGAACTTTTTGACCCTTTATTTCTAAAATACTATAAATAAGCTAGTCCCGAATAAGATGACATTCATAGCATCATATTTTGCAGCTGTCTTTACATATATGTTCATAGACAAAGTTTATATAGTCTTATTATAAAAATATAATTAGTAGACACCATTCAATAAGTTGGATGCATTCCTTAACATATCAAAAACTTAACATATCAAAAAATATTTGCTAGAAAATGTATCGTTTAAATGAAGTAGTTACTTTCCCATACAAATAAAAAATACTTGTTGAAGGTATTTTCAGCTGCAAGACTGCTTTTAACATTTTCTTTGCTCAAATACTTGGTACTTGTGTCAGAATAGCGCACGTCAGAATATAGAGTCTTAACCATTGCTGACCAACGGAAGATTGATGTTGCTCAACTGTCTTCTGCATACACTCTGTCGGGGTGGGTGCTTCGGAGATTTTTGGATTTTCTTCTTTATGCCACATAAATAAAGCTAACTTTTCACAGTCATAGCTTAAAACCATCTTCGGTGGTTAGGCTGTATACTACTCGTCGTCAAAGTATTCTTCAATTTGAAGTTTTTAAATTATGCCAAGATTAAACATTAAATAATCTTTGCATATAAATTATGCAAAGATTTTTAAACAAAAAGCATAGCTTCTATTTCTCAAAATTTAAAAAATTACATTATAAGTTGAATAAATTCACGTGTCTTGATCATTTTCACTTTAAATTTGATTGTTAAGTGAAAAAGTGTCATAAATTTTTTTATATTTTTATAATATCTCTAAATTCGCATATCTCACTTTATTGTCAAAACTCAAAAAAATACTCAATCCTGTGATATCTTTCCTCCTTAAGAATAAACGCTAAAGTAAAGCACTATAAGTGTGGTATATTGCTTGAAGTGTTCATTTTTTAGTTAGTCTAAATGGCATCTCGAAATACAGAGCCAAATAATGCGTTTTTCTTCTGCGTTTATAGCATATAAATTCAGACTCAAAGCACCTTCAGTCATAAAATGCATTGAAATAATGTTTTATTTGTACTTATGCCTTAAGAAGAAATATAATATTTGAGGATTTGGAGCGTTGAAGTCAAAGAAAAAAAACTGACATCATGCTTTATAAGATCTAGATTCGTATTTTATGATGTACTTACGATACAAAGACCTTTTTAACTCCGGTGGCAATAAATTCAGCATTTATTTACTAACGCATCTTATTTTCAAATCTTGAAAATAGATAGTTATTTTCTTTTTGTGCCATCTCCATTTTTTTTTTTAGCTTTTTAAAATTAGAAATTCTGTTTTATTAAGTAGTAAATATATATCTCGTGTTCTAATGTCAGACCCAAAAGATGTTTATCGATGGCAAATTCTAAAGATGTTATCATTTTGGTTGGCTGTAGTATTATTTTTTTGTTCGATAAGTAGAGAGTTTATTGAATGCATATGTCCTTTTCTTTATGTCAATCCAAAGATCATTATATGTCCATGAGTGATGAACGACAAATAGCATTCTCGACTTTAGAATTTAATGAAATGGAATTTTTATACTTTTTTCTTTTGTGATGATGTTTATATTTATTTTGCGTACATGAAAAAAGTGTAAACTCCATTTCAAAATAGGAATAATTTAGCTTGAAGTTGTATTTAGTTTTGCAAAAATGAAACTTTCATTCAATGTTTGAAATTCATTCGCTTTATAGTGTATTTCACTTCATGTTTTTCTTTTAAATAATTCATAAAATCTTTCACATTGTAAATATCTATAGTTACAAAAAAGAAAAAAATCTTTTTGAATGATCCAATTCGAATTATTGAAATGGAACGCTACTCTTAACAATGAAAGAATGAAAAATGAGAATTTGAATGTTATGAGTTAAACAAAAATTTTGTAAACTTAAAATGAAGAACAGTAGCTATTTCTTTCTATAAATTGTTAATTTTTCAAATAATTGAAAATCATAAAATTATAATGTATTTATTTTTTCAACTAAATCAAAATAAATCATTAAAATCAAACTGTTATTATCTAATACGCGATGGGGTGAAGAAATATTAAAATATATGACATGATTAAACAACAAACAAAATTGAGTAATTTATCATTTCATTTGTTACAAATTTTCTTTCATTGGATAAAAAATAATAACAAAAATTTATCTTCCGAAAGAATAGAAGAGATTTTTAACCAAATTTTATTCAATTTTGAATCGCATTTATTCATTTGACGGATAAAATAAATTTCAATTTATAGATGAATTATTTCAATTATATTAAACAATTTTAAGATATTTATTTAAATTAAAATGTAATAATATTATTTAATTAATAAAATAATCATATTCAATTGTATTAATAAACCGCCAGAAAAATATCTGTAAATTTTAGGCTAAGCCATGACGCCTCTTTCCATGTTATAAATCACGTTTAAACTAACTGCAGTTTTTTTCAACTTAAATACTTGTTTCTGAGCATACGAACACCACCAAGTTATAAAAATAAAATTAACAATAAAAAATAAATACTAAATATAAAAAAATAAGTTTGATTCCTTTGTGAATAGTAAATATTACTATGAATAAGTTTTACACAAAAAATTTTGCTTTATTTTTCTCTTATATCTCTTTGGTCAATGTATCATGCATTTGAAATTAAAATTAGCTGCACATACTAAAAAATTACTTATATAATAAGAATTCGGAAACCAGTTTTTCAATCAAATTTTTTATATGGAATGAATAAGATTCATTAACGTGAGCAAATTAACGAAAGAATACAATTCGCTGAATTTTTCCTTCGCAACTCTAATAAATAATTCTACTATATATGTACTTCAAATGTAAATTAAAAGAAGTTTACAAATGCTAATTAAAAGAGTCATCTAAATTGAAGCTAATATTTCAAATGGAATTGAATTTCTTGAAATTGAAAAAATAAGAGAAAAATTAGATCCATTACATAAAAAAAATGAATAAATTTTTTAAATTCAAGAAATTATTTTGAGCAAATTTTAACTTCACTTCGGTCTTACGTAATCCTTCATGAATCTTCAGTCCTTTTGGTATTTTTTTAATTATTGAATATTCGATACAAAATATAACTGCTGCTTAAATTTTTTTAACTTCCTAATGAATCAAAGTTAATTATTTATTCAAACGGAATGGCAATTTATATAGAATAGATGAAAAAGGGATATATTCATTTGGTAGATGAAAAGCTATTTCTATGAATTTATGGTTAATTTTGTCTCATTTTCCTTTTACATATACTTTAAATTTCTGTATTCATCAGAATTACTTTATTATTATTTAAAATTTTTATTACACTTATTTTTCAAAAAACTTGCATTAGATTCATTATAAATTACATTTTGAAATATTTATTTGCAGATATTTATTGTAAAATTTTCTTTAAAAAATAATTATTCTGTTATCAACAAATATAAAACAACTGAGATACCATATAATTAAAGTATTCAGTTATAAATGAGATATACTAAATAATAGAAGTAAAAAAATGTATATCTCAAAAACATAAATTTGTTGATATTTTTTTTTGTATATTAATAATGAGAAATTAAAAATGAAATGCATAAGCATTTCATCTATTCATAATATATAAAGTGTAAACTATAAAATGTAAAATTTAAAAAATGTTTCGAAATCTGAAATTAAAAACAAATAGTCTGAAATCAAAAAAATATTTAAATAAGAATAGCATTGGACAAAACAGGCTTATTTAAAGTAATTACAGTTTTATATTTCTTTTAGAAATTCCAAACTTTTTAAAAATTGTATGCATTCATATGAATCCAACGAAGTCTGGAAGTATAAAAAAAAATGTGTGCAATGCCTCGAAAGAAGTGTCTTCTACAGCAACTTGTGAAAGATGCTCCAAAACATGATAATGTTGGACAGGCAGTCAAATGGATTGTCCTCTTGCCTTCAGTTCAAGTGTACGAGGACTCGATTCCCCCTCAGGCTTGATCTTTGTTGTGCTTCGAGTTATATTTTAAACTGAATGTCCAATTAGCAAATTTTATTTTTGTATATTAACTGAAAAAAGTAGTTGACCATCGCACATGACACCATGTAAATGTCGATTACTACACTGATATAAAAGGAGGTAAACCTGATAACCAATAAGCAATAACCACGGTTTCTTTATATATCTATCTATTCAATAAGCATTATTTTTTTAAATAACCATATGTTATGTAAGACCAAACAAAACGAAAAGATTTTGCAGTTTAGTAAATGTGAAACTGTTTTTTTGTGTCCTTTTTTGGCACCCACTGAAATGAAGCTATGTTTTTTGTCTAAAAATGCAAATATTTGAAATATTTAAATAAAAAAGAATTTGTTCGTATGCCCATAATTTTACTACGCAAGTTACATTTACAAAAATCTATATAGTCTTAGAAATTTTATTGTAATTGAATACTATCTATGATATGTTTGGAGTTGATATGTAATTATCATTTCTGAAGAGGAAGTATAGATTTATAGAGTATTTTCTTTACATACTTAATTATTTTCTACTTAATTTCTCCATAATTTTTTCTGGTTGTGAAAACCAGATGATGAAAAGTATTGATGCTATACCTAAAAGATAGAAATTCTATATCTGAACAGAGAAAGTCATTATTTTGAAAGACAATGCACATTCCATAGAATACAATATTCTTTTGCTATTGTGACATATCATGGAGAAGAGAGATCACAACTAAAACGCTTATTAATTGACTGATATGGAGCAAAATTACAAGAAAGTTGACTTTGTTTAGCAACTTTGACGCAAAAAACTAGGTAGTCGAACTTTAGCATGAAAATCTTCTATTTTATTTAGAATAAAAAAAGATTTCTAAAGTACCTTTAAGGATTTTACATTCTTTTGAAATTGATGTATAATTTTTGTTAAAACTTAGGAATGAAACAGAAGGCATTCGACAAGAATATAAATACCTAATTTTTGTTAATTGACTGCGCAGTTAAATAAGTTTTAATAATTTATATTCTTTTGGTCGTAAAAATAAACATTTGAAATGGAAATAATTTTGAGACAACTGATATTGCTTAAATGTTACATACATTGTCATTAATTTATAATATCTCATTTTAATTAAAAATAGGGTTAATGTTTCGTTAAAATGTTTTGTTTCTGCCTGATATTAAAATTATTAATTTAAAATTTAATTTAAAGTCTAATGCAAACAAAAGTAATTGAAACTGCAGTAAAATAAAGAATTTATCCTATTTTAAAAGCAAATAATTAAAACAAAATAGAATTGACAAATTAATTTTTTTAAAAAAAACCTTTTATTAAATAAAAATCTAAAAAAAGCCCTCTAAAAATATTTTTAAAATTGAAAAAGTCATTTAATTAAAAATATATAAATGTGATATCAAACAACTAATTACCCCTCAGGAATATATACTTTATTGATATAAAATGAGATTAAACTAACATACAATTTAAAAATAAAATTCACTTATTTAAAAGATTATTCTTACAATATCTTTTATCAACAAAAAAATGCAAAAACAAAAACATTTGATAATATGTCTACTATTAAAAGTTGACACATTAAATTAAAGCAATTTATATCGTGAAGGTAAGCCCACATTCATTATTCTCCTAATATTGACATGTAAGTAAACGAGATTACAAGCAAACATCCTTTTTTATTCACCAAATAAATAGAAACTAAATGCTGTGAAATAAAATTAATTGAAACTTGTAATCGCTTAATTTACTTGGAAGCGTTCTGTAAACAATTCTCATTATACGTCGCCCTAAACTTCGATAAATAAGACATTCCATTAAAATTACTTCAAAATTAAATTTAACCACATAGACTCAATTAGGATTAAAACTCTGGCGCAAAAATTCTTTCTCAAAAACGCTCTTGTCGCCGATAATTCCCATGGCGTGCAGTTCCGAAACAACTAACAAGACGTAATAAATTGGAGAAAGTTTAGTCTTAAGAAGAAAGTGCACAAAAAAATGAAGAAAATCTTTTCAAGTAAAATATCTAAGAACTGCACTTTCGAAGACTTAATATTTTTTTCTTGTTTGCTGAGTCTGAAACGAGGCATGCGAGGTGTTAATCAACGCTGAGTGATTTTAAGTATAAGACTACAAGGAAAAGTTTGGAGCATTTGTTTAATAAGAAAAATTATGTTGAGGAAAGAAATGGTGATGAAATTAAGAATTTAAAAGTTTGGTGAGGTATTTAGTGTAATGAATTTGATTACACACACACAAACAGAAAGGTTCTGCAGTTCAAAATAAAATCTGTGATTTTACTTTTTTTACCATAAAAAATGTTGAACTGTAATAAAATTAACATTATCCCTTATTTATAAAGAAGAAGTAATTTTTTTCTTATGCTAAGAAGATTTGTTTTTTTGTAATAGAATTACATTTTCATGATTCTAAAATTTATTAAAATTTTGTTTTTGCCTAATTTAGAATTAAAATATCCAGTTAAAAGCAAAAATTATATATATTTATTTTTTTTTACTTTTTATAAAGAATATTTTAAAAAATAAATTCAAAATTTCAATTTAAAGTTGATTCTGTCATCTCGTATCTATAAAGTTAAAATTATCTATAAAATTATAATTTTACTAAGAAATGTTTTTTTTTTCTAATGGTGGGGCTCTGGGTGACTGGACCCATTACCTACAAAAAAGCCATAAACTGCAACTCATTTTAGCGTTACCACGATGGACACCTGTGAACCAAATCATGGAGGTACGTGTAGCATTACCCTGGTCACATCCCACAATCCAATTTATAGGGAGGACCACATTCATCCATTATCTCAAAAGAAGAAAGGACAAAGATACTCATAGAGAGAGAGAGAGAGAGAGAGAGAGAGAAATTAAATGCCCAAACCTGGATTCGAACCCGGGACCAGCAGCCCATGAATCAAGAAAGCTAACCACTCAGGCATTGGCCGGAATTTTAGGCAATGCTTACACAAGAAATGTACAAATTATTTCTAAATTTTTAAATTATTTGGCTACTTTATATGTATTAAAATTACCTCAAAATCAATATCATTATATCGTTAGAATTGAATAGTATTATTTGTGTAGTCAAGGTTGGTCTTTTTATCTAGACGAATCACAAAAAATTTAAAGAAAAATTCTACATGACTTTAGATTAACTTGTTTTCATTTACAATAATTTTTGATGAATATATAAAATTTTTCTGACTTCAGTTTCTTCATAATTTATATAATTAAAATACTAATAATGTCAATTTTAAAGACTTTATTTATTATTTCAGTAGGTGTAAGAGATCAACTAAAATAATCTCGATACCGTATAAACTTCCAAACTAAATGATATCAACGATATTAGAGATAACAAGCCGACGAGATAGGCTCTATAACAAGCTTTATTGATAATCTTACGTTATATTTGTGAATATAAGATGTACGTGTATTCTAAGCAAATGTTAGATGTGTTTATATCACTGAATTATGTGAAAATATTAGTGGTAAAATCTACAATAGTTATATTATATTGTCACTTTGAATTTCTTAAATTACAGAGTTACTTTAGTAACCCTATATTTTATCAGAATTTCATAGCTTATATTATTAGTGTAATAATATAATGGAGTTTATTGCACATGCATATCATTAATGTAGTACTTAAGTCAAGAATGTGTGGCAGACAGTCATAATGGTGGTTTCCATTTAAGCACCTAAACTAAGAATTCATTTGCTTAGATTTAATTTTGAAAAAAATATATGCATATTTTTAGTGTTAATAATTACATTTATACATGCAATATATGTGGATTGTTACAATGCAAGTCTATATTAAATATGCAGTCATGCTAAAAATTAAGTCAACTTTCTACAAAACACTATATGATTCATAATGAACCTCCAAATCTAGATTCTTGACAATGGTGTTCGTGGCTAAGTTTGCAGTCTTTGTACCACATAATTAATTTGCAGAGCGTTTGGACTAAATGTATTGAAATCTTTAGCTAAAATGAATAAATTGACAAAAGTAATAAAATATAAAAAAAACTTTTATGCAAATTAAAAATATAAAAACTGTTGTCTTAATCCAACTTAATTATTGACGGTATGAATCTTTCTCTGTTCGTTTAAATAAATAATCAGTATTTCTACAAATAAATTTATATTATGTTTAAATAAAATATATTATGTATTTTATAAATGGTAATAATCTAGTTATTTCTGTAAGTAATTTTAACGGGTAGCATAGATTCCTATATTTTTGTCTTGTTAATTCCTATATTTTTAAATTCCTATATTATGACAAAAATATAGATTCCTATATTTTTGTCTTGTCTACAACTTGAATTTTTGTTTATATTAAGAAACTATGTTTCACAAATAACAATTATTTGTTGTCTAATAGGTTTTTGCAAGAGAAAACAAAATCATTGAAGAAAAGTCACTTTTTCATGAGAATATATAATATCATTTCAGCAGAATATTGTACTTGTCAACCGACAGTTATTGAGTGATTTGCCAAAAATCGATAAATAACTGCAATATGAGTAATTTCAGAAGTATTGTGAAAATCTCATAAGATTTCATGCCACATTTCATGTTATTTCAAGCGAATTGCTTCACGTAAACACCACTCATCTATCCAGTATTTACATTTGTCAACTGGGTCTAGCAGATTGGTAAGAAATTAGGATATGCAACACCATACTTATCAAAGAAAACAGATTATTTCAATTTTTGAGGGATTTCAGTGTGATTTTTATGGTCTTGCTGCATCATTTAAGCACTATTCACTTGATTGTTTAAATGTTTCTGCTACCAAAATATTGATAAAGCTTTTATCGTTGGCACAGTGTGTTTTAAAAGGGAGTTCTTTTCTGTAAGCATGTTTTGGTATTTATGAACACGTTGTTGCTCTCAGAACATAATTAATGTTCTCCGAATAAATTAAGATGCCGCGTCTCACAGCTGTAAATTGTTCTTTTTAAATTGATTGATGGAAACATATGATAAATTCTATTGTTTTCAAATCATATTTGAGAGACTACCAAACAACTAATGGATTCGGACCATCTTTAATCTTTTCATACCAATCAAATACTATTGAATTTTGCTAAACAATCATTTACAAAAGCATTTTGCAACATTTCAAATGCCAAATGCTACATTAGCCTTGTTGGTTATGGGGTCGTTCTTGTTACCAAAAAATAGTGATATTGAATCCCGACTAAACCAAAGATCCGTCATGTTCACAAAAGATAGGTGAGGCACGTTAAATAAATTATGGGTGCAATATCTTCCAAGTGAAATGATACCTTTGGGAGTGGCAGATCAAGTATTCGAATGTCTTCTGCTTGATCTCCATTTCTAAATTATGAAGACTCCTTCCCATTTTCTTTCATCTAACTGGCAAAGCTAAACTCAGGACTAGGTACAGGGAAGCATTCTGGTGGAACAGCAACATTTCAATGCTTTAGAAGTAGAAATCATATTAAGAAAACAAAATGTAATAACTTCTCTGTATTCAATAGCATTAGTTATTTTGGAAAAAAATGCAATGAAAACTTTCCAGGCAAAACAGCATCCTAATTTTTTTCCAAATACTTATAGAAGGCTTAAGAATATTTGACACAAGTTTCTAGACGACATCGATTATAGATGAATTTTATTTGAATATTTTTTGATGAAATAAGTACGTCATGAAATATAAATTTAAGAATGTAACCTTTAATTATTTCCGAAGTTATATATAAAGTATATATAAATTACTTAAAACAGCATGTCTAACACTGCTACCAATAAATAAAAATTTAAGCCCCATAGGTACTATATAAAGCATGTAAATTTAAATATGCCTTTTTCTTTAAAAAAGAATTATATATCGCTATATAAATACACCATAATCACTTAAGTGTCAATGTAAGCCTTAAAACTGATGAAGCTGGATAACCACGAGATGGCAGACTCAAGTGGTTATTTCTTTCATAAAATTCCTGGTTTACTGCATGGAACTAATGCAATGGCTGAAGGATGTTTTTATTACTTTTGGTAATGCGCCCTTCGCCAAAGCATAAAATAGCTTTTCTTCAATTTTGATGCCCCAACTACAAAAAAGTTATGTCTTCTGAGGCTTTGAAGAAGGGAGACGTTTGAAAATACTAAAGAAATTTTTTATTGGAAAAACATTGCTATATTTTTTTGTTTTTCAAAGAGTATTACTTCTTTTTGCTCCATCAAAATAAAATTGTTAACTTTAAAAGTATGCTTTGATGCAGGAATACATGAAACATGAATCAATAATTCTATAATCGCTGTGATACAGATTTTATAATAAATGGAATAAAGTAAAAAAGACTTATAAAAAAGGAGATAAATATAAAATTTTT
>JAPDSC010045861.1:0-26894 GCA_026290005.1 Latrodectus geometricus
ATTATTCTTGACAAATATAATTTTAATTGAATAAATTTTTTACTAAATAATTTGTCAGGAAATATGTAATATTGTTATTATTCGATAATTTTCTTTCTGATTTCTTTGCTGACAAAATCAAATTTTAAAATTAGAAATAGACATTCCCATTAATATTTTTTTTAAATTTTCATAACTAGTTTATTTTGATCGAGATCTGTAGTATGTTATTTGGCAATAACATATCATATAACATATTTGGCAATAACATATTATATAACATATTTGGTAATAACTTGTCATCGAAAAATAGTAGAATCAATCTTCGATTACTTTAAAAACATTTATATTAACAAAATCAAATCATATTAAATTTAAAGATTCGTATCTAATTTTTTTGAAATTATGTTTGATCTCAAGAATGTTAGGTCTCATACATGTCGTTACACGCAGAATGTCGTATAATAATTAAGTATTCATTTAATTATATAATGATATCTTAATTCTGAAGAAAATTTAACATTTCTTTATAATTAATACGATATCTATTTGATCAGAGCACTCATATACAACTGAAATATTTTTATTGTTGTTACCGAAGATTTCTTGGAAATCATAAAATATATTATCATTGCTTTTTTGAAGTACTGGAATTTTAGAGAAATTTTCTATATTTGCAGGAAAGACAATTAAATATATTAAACTGATTTCTGACACAAATATGCTTAAAACTTGCAGAAATTTAGCTTAATAATCATTAATCAAGTATAAAGCGTGCTTGATTATTGATTATAAAGCCAAATTTCAGGCACAACGAACTCTTAGATACTTGCCAGAAAATTCACGAAGTTCATATAAGAATTTTTGCAAATACAGTGTCTCCTGCTTCCACTATCTTAATATTTGATCTAAATTTTTTCTGTGATAAGAATTTTATAGAAGAAACTTTTAGTAGTCATGTAAATAAATTCAAACTAAAAGCAACACGAAATTCTGTTATTATCTTCTTAAAATCATCTTCCTCGGTGTTTAGTCTAGTATATTGCTTTCACAATTAAAAGTAATCAGAACGAAATTTAAACTATGAATTAATTGGTTATTAATTGAAGAAGGAAGAATATTAATTCCTTTTAAATTAATTTTTAATTAGTTAATATATTATTCAATTAATTAATATTAATTATTTTTAAGTTTTTATCTGATACTTTTTTTATTCAATATGCTAGTGCAATTTATATTTACCATCTTTTTCTTACTCTGTTTTTAATTTTCGAAATATATTTAATCTTACCCTTGTATTGACTTTATTATTTATGAAATGGTCAAAATGATTTATCTTTATCTTTAAGTTTCAATAATATTTGTGATACAATTTAAATTGGAATACAATTAATCTGCATAGTTATAAAATTGTTGTATAGTAACAAATTAATCTTTCTCATCTTTGTTTATAGGGCTTTGGATTACTGTTTGCAAGTTCTCTGTTTGAGTGGATGGTATATGGAATTTTTCTGGCATATTTATTCACTTTCGTTTTTGATTTCAATGAGTTTCAATTAGTAATTAATGTTATTCCTATTGCTGATAGAGATTATTCAAACTGAAGCTTATTAATATCAATCTCAAGCTTAACGCAAATTTATTGCAAAATCGATAAAACACTCTTATCTTCTTCAAGAATACAAATTTGAGATTATAAATATTTCCATTTAATGTAGTTTCAACATGTATTTACTGTTTGAACTTTCCTATGAAAGAATACTACATTATTTACGAAATACACATGTAAAAAATATTTACATATCATTCAATATTTATCACTGACGTATCTTTTTAAAACTTTTCAGCAATTTCATATTAACATTTTTGAGGTACTTAATACGATTTAATATTATATTCTCTAATTGTGTATCTAGATATACACATATATATAGAACAATTTTTCATTTTAAGAAATGTAATTTTGCTGCATAAAAATTTCTTGAAATACTCTATACTTATTTTTCATAACAATTTAGGCACTTCAAATTTTATATATTGTGTTAGAAATCATGTAAAATCAATTGTTTTCGTACTACTTCTATGTATACTTTACACATTTTTACATATGTAATTTTAATGTGTGTTTATATATTTGTTCATTTCCTTAGGTGTTCAGTGTAGTTATAATTTTTTCTGTATTATACACTTTTTAATGAACAAACAGTAATAAATATTTTTATTGTTTAAATTCTTTCTAGCGTCTATGTTCTGTTCATACGAGTATATATGCTACATACTTAATCAAAAATGCAAGTTGTATTCTGTGATATATATATATATATATATATATATATATATATCATCACATACATTTTTATTTAGCAATATAGTTTTAATTTTTATAAAGATAAAATCATATCAGCGAAAATGGTTTTTCAGTTTAAATATTAGTTTTAAGCAAGCAGATATTGTTAAATTTATTTTTCTAGAGAATTTCTTGAAATTGATATAATTAAATCTGAATTTTATTTGTAACATATTTGAAAAAGGGACTTTTTTGATAAATTATCTTAAGAATTGAATACACAACGTAATTTGTTTCAAATTTTAACTAAACCCCTCTGCCTCAACTGAAATAATTTCAACAAACTTTATATTTTGTTGCAAATTTATCAATAAAATTTGAAAATTTTTAGTTATTCTTAAAATAAAAGTAAAAGGATATTATATTGCTATTCTATTACTGATGTTGAAAGTTGCTTTTAAATAATTGATGTGTACAAAATCATTTTTTATCTCTTCATTATCTCTTTTCAAAATTTACAATTAATCTTTAACTGTTCTTAATCAACTACAAAAAAAAACTATTTTTAAGTTTCTAATCATTTAATAGATAAAATTTTGAATAAATAAAGGAGCTATAAGGAATGATATTTAAGTACATTAATTTGATTATCTATAGTTAAAAACCACGTTCTCATTTCATTCTCTGAAAAACAGTAAATAAATGTAATTAAGGTTGTATTTGAATAGGTGAACATTTTTATGCCAAAACACACAAAAGATTTTACAGAATTAATAGTTAAATTTATACAGAATAAACTGGCAGATACAGCTCAACTTATTTTTTTCATTTCTCTAATTCTTAACTTTTTCTATTTTACAGAATTTTTGTTGTTATATCAATTTAAAAGTTATCCTTGTTATTAATATGAATAAAAAATGCACAAATTTCAAATCTGATTCAAACATATTGAATAGAACTGCACATTTCATAAAAAATCGAAAACAATAAATTCATTAATAAAAAATGATAGAAGTTTTAGGAGTTTTATGCATATATAGCTTTAGTTACACCCATTACAAATATATTGTTTTTTAAAATACAATAAACTCAAAATACCTTATAATTTATTACTTACTATCATTACAGATCAATATTAAGAATTTTAATAAATATTTTGTACCAGAATTTAGCATTTAGCAGTTTTTTTTAAACTTACTGTATAATTTTGTATGCTTGATTTTAAAAAAAACGTAAAATAATTATTACTCTATTTGTATATGTACACAAAAGTTCTTTATAAGTAAATTTTAAATTATTATGTTAAAATTATTTACTATTCAGATTTTGGTATAAAATTTAAACACATTACAATTTTAAAAAGTAATATAAAACAAATTTTTGTGTAATATACAATTTTTATTTTATACAACCTGAACCTAATAAGGAAATTCTATTATTTGCTAGTAAGAAATTTTAATCCAATGCAATAAAATTTGCTTTATATTTTATTTTAAAATGATTTAAATGAAAAATATAGTAAATGAATACATGGAATAAAACAATTAGTAATTTTTCAAATACATAAAATATTTGATTTTTATATACAAGTGATGTTGGATTTAAGTTATAATTTCAATTGTTTATTAAAAATATTAATAGCATTGCTCAGGTATTTAAAATTTTAAGGAATTGTGATTGTAAATTTGAAATGTTCGAATTAGAATGTATTGTAATTTATTTGAGTATGCTATTTGAACACAAACAAAACAAAATATTTTAAGCAACAAAATGTGTGAAAATGACATTACTCGCAATACTTAAAATGATTGTTATAATTATAAACTAATTTTAAATACATATTGTTCTTACAAACTACATATTTAGTTTAAATTTAAAACATTTGACTAGTTAACATAACTAGTTTCAACCATATTCAATGCACTATTCGTTGACATGATCTTTCAAAATAATTTAAAAAATCAGCATTGTATATTCTATGTATATTTTAATTATACAATAGCCTTAAATATTTATATAATATCATTTTTAAAAAACATGTTTTATAATTATTTATTCTAAAAATTCTAACTGAATATATTATTATAAATTATTTTTTGTACTCAATTTCTTTTTAACCAATGCTTGAATTTTCATCTTTGCTCAGATTTCAAGATTATCTGTTTGCTATTTATGTTGTAACAGCTTTGTATTGCTTTCTGTCATACAAATTACTTAAAACTATATCCATTAATATAGTATTTTAAGCTCACCATAGTACATTTTAAATAAGATTAATTGTACTAACTTTATTAAGTTAACAACTCCCAGGCAGTGATTACATGCATTAAGAAGTAAATTAAAATATTAAAAGTAATTTCTTCAGAAATAATTACTTTTCACCATAAATGATAACAGTTTATTTGAAATAATGAATGAAATTCTCGTTTCAAGACTCCTTATTTACATATGAAACAATGGACTTCTTCAATCTTGATTTACATGAGAATAGGAGTACGTTCCGCATCTAAGGAACTGTTTATATCTTGAGGTTCATCATCAAAGTGTTCCACCAATAGTTGAATTCTTATTTGCAAAATGACTTTCCCAAATTCTCTTATGAATGTGAAATAATAAGCAAGAAATAAAACAGCCATTGACCATTCTGCTACAGAACCAGCCACCATGAGACCAAACCCCTGAAAAAAGATATGGAGTTTTAAATGAATTAAATACTGATAGTTGGATTCCCAAAGTTTTACAAACTGAAATGGTGACACCTTAGAGTCAAAATGTAAAAAATATTTTAGTCATCTTATAAGCGTTTGAACTTTTATATTATAACATTTTGATGTTTGTTAACTGTATTAGTCAAAGTTTTTATTTAAATTGAACATTTTCTGTTGCATTTACTACTCTTTTAATAACAATATTTTTCATTATGTACTCTAATTCTTAATGTATATCATTCTTATGCAGTGTGCTAATAATTAAAGCTGCATTTGCACAACACTAATCACTAGCAACCATTGATAAGAAATGAGTGAAACTTTATATGACTCTTGAGAAGCAATGAAATTATCTTTAGTAAAGGTAGTAAAATATTGAATTTTTTTAACGCTTGACCACCATTCTTGTAGAAATTTTTTATGATCAGGACTGAATCACTCTCTATCAGAGTTTTGATGAATTTATCAGAAATGAAGCACTGTAGCTTTTTCTCTTCTGTAAGTCTATGGCTGATCCAAGGAACCACATTATTTTGATCAATGGTTTTTGTTTCATTAAGTAAAAGTAACACCTGTGTCACACATGGATACTCTTAAATTTTAATGCATCCTACACATTTACCAAGAGTTATTCATCATACTACAAAAATTATTAAATATAAAAGTAATATGTTGATACAACAAAAAACAAGCTTATTTTTTATAACATTATTCGATAACATTTCTATACATGCGTTTGACAGTTTGGAGAGCTGGATTACTTGGAAAGTTGGTTTCCTATATCATTTATAATTTATATAAATGCATTAAAGGTTTTCATGATCAAAGATTTCTTAGTTTTAGGTATAATCATACTTTTTGTCTGCCTTTAGATAAACTAGACAGAGTTTGATTCAGGGAGCGGTGTTGAGCCCAATTCTTTTTAATATAATGGTTTGAAAGATTTTATCTCTAAATCTGTTCATGACATAAATATTTTACTGCTTGCTGATGGCATGGTAATGAGTGCCATGGAACCTGATGTTTCAGCCTTAGAGTTTGTGTTCCAACAGATTTTAAATGTTCTTTATATTTGATCTTATCAGAACAATATGTCCGTTAATACTGATAAGACCACCTTTCAATTGTTTTCTCTCAATACAAAACATCATGACATTCAATTTAATTATAATAAATAACTTCTATCTCGGACATTTGACGCTGTTTATTTGAGCATTAATTAACATGGAAGAAACATAACGATTCAGATGCTGATAGAATTTACTCGAGATCTAAGTTGCTAAAGCGTTTAGTTGGTGTCACATTGGGGTCGACTTAAGATGCTTTGTGCATAGCCTATAAATGTTATGTTCCACCTGTTGTTGAATATGGAAATCAGGTTTTTCTAACTTCCTCAGAATCTGTAAGAAATAGGAATAAAATTTTTCAAAACAGCATGTTATGTTTAATCACTAGGGGGGGGGGGCAAATAAACCCCTAAAGTTGCAATGGAATTCCGGATTGATTTGGAACCATTAAGTCAAAGGAGCAAAGAAGAGCCCTAAGCATTGTTGAAAGGATCTTGAGAAGAAGAAACAACTCCATAAATTATTATAAACCTTGAAATCAGAGATTAAAAACTCATAAGTGTTTCCTTTCAACACTACAGGATCCTTATGACATTTACTATATTCCAACACCCAATTGCCCAGTTTCTGCTCAAAATTTAACCCTATTATAAGCTAGATTAGAAAGTTACCTGAATCTTGTTTGCAATGTTGGTAAAAACATTTTATACAGGGTGACTTAAAAAGTGCTGCTCTTGTTACAATACATTTCGGATATCCTCTTGACAAATGGCTCCACGTGTATACAGATGACTCAGCAGAAGATACTATTAAAAACGTTTGTGCTGCAGCCCATTCAAGTGCTTTCACTTGAATTATTCTCCCCTCCCTAATAATTTTTTTCTCAGTTTAGTGGTTGTTATCCTATAAGAAAGTATTGCGACAGCTTTGACGGTGCGACAGCTGCATAATTATTTGTGATAGAATTGGAAAGTAGTTCTGAACACAATATTCTCAATATTATGTTTTTTATAGATTGCCAAGCTGCTATTAGCTGCTGTGCTGTTACAAATTCAAGGTGTAATGAAAACGCACGAATTCTTTTTCGAAGAATGAAGTTAATTAAGCTTAAAAAGTGTAGGAAAAGCATTGCCCTCCAGTGGATTCTCAGCCATAACAACATTTTTGGAAAAGAGCAGGCTGATACTTGCTAAAAAGGGATCTTTCGCATCACAACCAGCCTCTGCTTAACATCAAAAGAATAATTTACAGTAAATTAAAAAATGATAGTCTCTGTGTCTAGTAATACAGCTGTAAGTAAGAGGTGGAATGTCTTGCTAAACAAAAATAGTAGAGCACCCAGTTCCTGGCCTCGAGTTTCTGTAGTTGCAAGCAACTACAGCATTTGCTGATTGCAACTATTTCGTTTACTTATTGGACATGACTATTTGTAGAAACATTTACATCTAATTGGAGGCTATGTTTAGGCTTGTTGTCCTCCGTGTCAACAGAGAGATATGGATGGTGACAACCTCAAACATTGCATCGTCGTTTTAAAGTTTCATGCAGGTAACACTCTGGATGCTAATTCTTTTGATACATCATTATCACTATATTGAGCTGTTCGTCAACTAATGGCAGACATACCAAAAACGGGCGTAGGATAAAAAAAAAATATATTTCTATGTACACTTATATTCTAATTTATCATATTTTTTTTTACTTTTTAATTGAATTTATATTTATTCAAATGTTCAATTAACTGTAATATATGGATTAATTTTCATCACAAATAATCTATAACCCTAATATTATTTTCTAAATTTATTTTCAAATAGGCCATAGATTAATTTTTCTTAAGGATTTTTCAACTACTTTAAACAAATTAAAAGGTTTAGTTTTTATAAAATTTTTATCATGATACGATTATTTTATGTAAATAATATAGAATAACTGATCAACTATTTATAATAAATACAATTAAAATTATTACTGTAATAAAATTTATGAAGTCATTCATGTCACAGTTTTTCTATTTAAATTTCTTAAATATTTTTAAATTATAATTTATTATAAAAGTAAAAGATAAGCTATTTATGCTTTATTTTACTAAATGTAATATTTTTAACAGTAGCAATATATAAAAAAATTAATGGTATCTAAAATTTTACCTTATCTAAAGGCAATTTGCTTCCAGTCCAATGGCGATGAGCTCCAGAACTCCATTCGTTAAAAGCTCGTGGACCTATTATCAGCACTATTAATAGTTAAGGATTAATAAATAAATTAGGAAGTAGTAAATCTGAATTAAGTTCTTGTATCTAAACTATGAATTTAGAAATTAAAATTTGAATCTGAATTTCTAAGTCTGCATAATAGTGCATCATGTGGATGGACTAATTAAAAGGCATAAGCAATTTTATTTAAAATTAATTAGGTTTCTTGACAATAAATCTTAAATGTGGTATAATGATATATTGACTTATTATGAACGCATTGTACAAATTCATTTGTGGTAAAAAACGTAGAATTAGTATCAAACTCTAGATTGAAATATTATACATTCAATAATTTGTAAATGGCCTCTCCTATGAATGTTCTGAAATAACTTGTCCCTTGAGGGATTTATGTGAGGATGGATAAAATTCCTATTAGGTATATTCTAGTCATAAATATATCACCTATGAAAATAACATAGATTTCAATGAAATATAGAAACAGTTGTGTGTATAATTTCTCCAAAGAATGCAAATATTGTCATTTAAAAATTCAAAATAAAAAATTTGGGGAACAGTTCATTTAGGATTTATGGTAAAGGAATTTTTACCATAAATCCTAAATGAAGTGTTCCGGCTTAATAGAAAATATTACTTGAAATTATGTTTGTTTAATTAAGCTGTTTTATGTGTCAAAAAGTAGTGAATGGTATCTAGTGATATGGAATGTTATCAATAATTTACGAGACTTATATGTTAGTTATATTTATATACATTGAATGGTTTTGAAATTTTCATTAAATGTAATAAAAAGATAAAAGTAATGCCTTACAAGTTATGTTAAATAATTCAAACAGCTTTTCTACAATCTGCCAATTTTTAAATATTTCTTTGAAAAATAGTGTTTAGATAATTGTATAATTTATTATTAATTTATTGCATCCACCGCTTATAGATATTACTGAGAATTTAAATCAGTTTATAGTGAATTTTTCAAGCCATCCTCAATATGATTAATCTTATCAATTAGAATTATTTCATTATTGTAAATTCAAAAATTACCTTTGCATACGTTTATCTACTTATATCAATGTGATAAACGTAGTAAATTAAAAAAAAGTATTAGAGAAAAATAATTTTTTGAATTAATTTTTAAATTTATTCTTGTCAAAGACATCAGTAACGTGGAATAGGCAGTAGAAAAGGGAAATATAAATAATGATGTAAGTTAGATATTTTTAACTGTATTAAATAGATGTATATCATCCATAAAAGGTTTGAACTACCTCCTTACCAGGTGCAAAATATAGCTTTTAAGGATTTTAAAGGATTATTAGTGGTTTTAATTGTTATTTGAAAAATTTTCGATTGCTATTGGAAAATTTGATACTTCGAAATGACAGCTTATAAACAATAAATATAATATTGAAAATATTAACGTATTATTCCAGATAAAAGAAATATCTTATCTCCCATAAATATAGATTGTACATTTTCAAAATAACAAAACAAGCAAATATAAGGAAAACTACCCATATACAGACTGTACAAGCGTGTTTTATGATTTAAACAAATGATTTTTTGTGTTTCATGGTATGAAAGCTAACTTCCTAAAAACGTTGAAACATTTACTCTGCTATTAAAGTTGAGCAAAAGTGTAATAAACAAACTAATACAAAATCGTTATATCTTGAAAATTCAAATAATGTGATACCTTTGTTAAAAATATACGATGCAGTAAAAAATATAATTTTAATCTAAATTAAAAATTAGCGGTAGTTTATATTTATTGCAATACTTAATAATCTATTTTAAGCTCAAGATTTTGGTTTCCGAAGTATAGAAATATTTTACTGAATGTGTTCGGTGTAAATAATTTACTTATTGTTAAAATATATTTATTTCTAGAAAAAAGATATGTAATGAATTACCAGATAAAAAAAAACTTTGAAATTCTGTTAACTTATGAAATATTGCAGAATTATCTATCTTCTTTCGTTGACCATTTATTTCATTAACTTCGGAGTGCTGATGAATAAATTTTGTAAAATGTATTCATCAGCACTCCGAGTTTTTGCTCCTATTGTTATAGGATCAAATTACGCATGTCAGAAGATGTAAAAAATGGCGAATTTATTATTTAAAAAAACAACATTCGACCTTCGATATCATAAATAGTTATGCTATCCAAAACATGTAGTGAGTACTTTGTTATATTTTGTTGAATGTTTAAGTGTGTATAAATTTTTATTCTAAAAATATATTGAACAATCATTTACATGCGACAGAAGGCAATAGTGTTATTAAAAATATTCATGTATTCATTAAAATTAAATCTTAGACATTAGAGGAAGAAATTACCATATATATTTTTAGAAATTATTATTTTTTTTAGAATAATATATTTTAAGTGCCAACTTTAAATGCTCTCAGAGTAAAAAGAACGAGTTATATTTACGCGTAAAAATAAAAATTATTTTAAAACTGTTTTTATAATATATCTTTTATGAAAATAATAACTGTATAATCTATTTTTGTTATTTATTATTAATATTAATTGTGAAGAAACATTTTTATTAACATTATAATTTTAATATAATATTAATTGTAAAAAAATCATATTAAAGATTTGGTATGAATCGTTCAAATTTATTTAAAAACATAGAAAAACAAATATAAATTATTTATAGTTTTTATATTAATTAAATTATAATATTCTTTTCTTACTTTCTCTTAAAATAAAATGCAGGAAATCATTTTAAAATTTAAATTTCAAACTAATATTATTCACTCAACTGAACCAGTTTTAAATTATAAGTTGCAGAATTTAATGTCAGTTGAAAATAATTTTTTCGCGTAATTTATTTTTGAAATATAACTAAATTCTTTCTTTTGGACACTCATTACTATTATAACTAATTACATTTCTAAAGGCAGTAATGCACACATAATTATTGAAATTTTGAATAACTAATGGTGTTTTTAAGTTCCCTAAAGAATACACCTAACTCTGAAAAAGGTAAAAGTTAAAAGGATACTACTAAAGAGTGCAATTGTACTTAGCACTGTGATTGTAAGTCTAGTATAGCAGATTGTTAATCCATTGTAATATGGTGACATTTTAAAACTGAGCCAAGTCTGAAGCACAGCATATATGTCAGCACCAAAAAATAAGGTATCTGCTCCAATAACATGAGCAGTCATTACCGTGGTCATCTGTAAGAAAAAGATATTCTCATGGTTCTATAATAAAAGTTATCTATGATAGTACAAAAATTATTGTAAATATTATATACTGTTAATTAAGTATTTTAGTCTATAAAAATCAAAATTTTTGTAAAAGGGAACTAGTTTGAAAGTACGATTTCTTCTTGATTTTTTTAAGTAGATCGATATAAATTTAGCATTTATTAAAATTAACTGGAATATTTTTCTAAAATGTAATGCATAATTTGTAGTAACTGTTTTATAATATTCTCTCATAAGATTATTATGGAAATAATTTATTGTAAATGAATTTGTAAATGTGCTTGAAAGCTAAAAAAATTGGTTAATAAGCATTTGAAATAGGAGAATGTCTGCATCATTTTAGAAAGCAAATGTGTTTTCTAAAATATGGCTATTGCGTTATGATATTTAATTAATGACATCTATTATAACTGCTGTATTATTTAAACCTATTCATAAGAATTTAAAATTAGTATCTCTTAAAAGTACCGAAGAAATTAGTTTGCTTCTAAACTATGATACAGTATAAATCCTTTAAACATGGGTATGTTCGTAAATTGTGGATTCAATCTCTGTGGTTATGCCATTATATGATTGTTATGAAATGCATAAAAATTATTTTTTGGTAATTTGTCTTACTTCTTTTCGAGTTACTTATAGATTAATTATCCTTTTAAAATAAAAAATTTATTTGATTTTTAGTGAATATTGTTTTGTATTTATACTATAATTTTTCCTTATAATAACATGGACTTTAGAAACTTATGGGCCTAATCTTCAAGAAATTATTTTCTACTCTAAACAGTCTTTCGTAAGTAGTTTTTTACCTTAAATAAGAACATAGTAGAAAAATTTAAAAAATAAATAATTCTTATTTTCTGCCAAGTATAAATTTGGGTCTAAAAATAAAACTTTGACTCTAGAAATAATTATTGTCTTATTGATTTTTGTGATATTTCTTTTATTCAAAAGATTGCTATTATTACGATTGGAGGATATTATTCATATAAAAAAGGATACTGGAAATAAGAGATAGAGCAGCAAGAATAGAGATTATTAGCCTTATGTGACAAATAGTTAGCCCATTGTATGTTGGTGACATCTTGTAGCTCAGGAAGGATTGTAATATTGCATAAATGACACATCCGAGGAATAGTACATTAGCACCAATCCCATGAGCTGTGCCAATGGTTGTCATCTACAAAAAACACCATGTTATAAAATTTTCATGACAAATGATGTGCATATGCAGGAATTCCAAATGTGTCAAATCTGCCGACTTGCGCTAATTTCAATGTCTTGTGTTAAACAGAAAGACGAAGAATGTATGACTAATTCACAACATTTCCTTGCTTAACCTGCATATGCACATAATTGTATAACATGTATTCGATATAAAGTCTTGAATTGAAAAATATTAAAAAGTGTATTGTTGTTATAAAATATTATGATAATTAAGGTTTTTATCTTGTTAAAATATTAAAGTTGAACGCTTAGAAAAGAATTTTCTGTCTAAAATGCAGGTTACCAAATTTTAATAACCAGGAGAAGATGTAAGATGTTAATAACCAGGAGAAGATGTAAGACGTTAATAAACAGGAGAAGATGTACCTCTGTAAGGTTTCTTCTTGGTAAAAATATACATCCGCAGTGTGCAATCAGAAGAATTGCACAGATTTTTCATAAAGGAAAGTGTCCGTAAGCAATATTTTGGGAATTGAATTGAATTAAGGAGTTGAATTAATTACTATTTTGCAACAAATTACATAAACAGGAAAGCTTTTGAAGGGAGAATTTGGTGAAAATGAGCGATCCCTAATGAGCGATCAATCACTGTAATTTTAGCATTTATTAATACAAGTGCTAATTTCTTTTCTACTTGTCTATAAGAATTTACATTTAATGTACATAACTTTATAAATATTATGCAATATTAAAATATTAATTTGATTGTAAAAGTTGTTAAAGAATATTTCCTATCTTTTAAAATTTGCCTCCAAATAGTAATAGAAATTTAAAATCCAATAAAAATTCTAGAACCTATTCAATCTATTTTCCTAAGAAGAAAAGGACAAAAGAGTATGAAAAAAAGCTGTTTAATAAATTATAATCGATGACTATAGATAGTTATTATAGTTATCTTGTAGTTCCTGAATGTAAATATTTCTATGAACCTGCGTATTTGAAATTCTCATTTTATGTTATAAACTTAAATTACACTGTTAAGAAATTTGGAATTCTGTGAAAAAATAAAAATATATTTTAACTGTGTGTATATAAGGATTTAAATATTTTTATAAAGTAAACAAAGTTGATAAACATCAAAAAAATTTCCAAAATCTTTAACAGGCTTCTTTTATTTTTTTCAAACAATATATTGAAAAATATATTTATGTTATTACCATTAATAAGTGATTTGAAAGAAAATAAATATGGTGTTTATGATAGTGGAAATTTAATAAATGTAGAATTTTTAGAGTAATATATAAAAGAAAATGCAAATTTAAAGAAATGAAAGATAGGAATAATAAAAGAAATTAAGCTAATGAACAGCATGTAATGGTTTAAGCGGGTACGGTAATCGTTTGAGAATAATTTCGAAATAAGTGTTTTCATTTTCTATTATTGTAATACTTAAAATACAGCTTAGTCAATTGCACAAATGGTTTAAAATAAACTATTTTTAGAATTTTTCTCATACGTGACCTAATCCTAAAAGGTGACTAAAGAAGTATCTGAAGATCTTTAATCTTGGCACTCACTCAGAGATCATCGTGACTTTTATTAGAAAGTGAAAATGTTATATTTGCTTTCTGATCATTATGCGGAAGTGTTATGCGGTATTATGCGGAAGTGTTAAAGTGCTTTATAAATTTGGTTCACTAAAATAAAGTAAAATCCGTGAAAAAGCTTTATATAAATATGAAATTTATTTGATTAAATTAAGTCTATTTCTAAAAGTTTTTTCAATATGTTTTAAAAAAGTTTGCATTTTACTCTTCTTAAATGCAGCGTTAAGTGTTATTAAAGGCATTAAAAAAGACAGATATTTTTGATAAAAGGGATGTTTATTATAGATAATATAGATTTCTCAATAGAAATTAAAGTAATTTATATTAAAATATATATTGAAATTTATCGATTTTTAATCTAAAATTAACTTACTTATACCTCAAAAAAAAAACTTTTCATTTTTCTTAACTACATTTTTTTCACAGGTCTTCTGTTTCGAAGCAGAAATAAAAATTTTAGAAGATTTTTCTTAAAATTATCTTCAAAAATCTAATGAATTGAAATAAGTAGAATATTTATATTCATTCTTGATAGCTTATGTTTTCCTACACCAATAATATTTATGAATTATTTTTAATAGTTTCTTTTAAAAATTACTCTTCGATACATTTAATCGGATCAACCAGTAATCACTGATAATCCAAAATTTATATTAATTTTTTAATTTAAAATATAATCTTTTTAAAACATAAAATGTTTTCATTGAAAAATATATTTATTTTTAATGAATCAAAGAAAATGAATATATACTTTTTATATACTCTCATTATGTTATTATCATTTTAGAAATTAAAACATATGATACAGTAAAAAAATATATTTAAAATAAAGCTTCTATATTTATTATAAATTTAGTATGTGATATAATTAAAATAACAATTAAACATTTAAAAAGGCTTTTTAACTTAAAAATTTAAGCTTTTAGATTTTGTGATCAAACAATTATGCTTAAAAAATTTATTATGTATTTATAACAGAAATAATAAATGGTTTACCGGATATGCTGCAACAACAACCATTCCTAAGAGAGCAATGAAGCCGATAACAATAGTTATTCTGTTTAGAATATCGATACTTCTATCGATTCCTTTATTCAATTCATCAACAATTAGATAGCGAACAAACATAGTGGACATTCCTTTAAAAAGCAAAAATGGAACTCTTAATATGTTGTTTTTTGAATTGCATTATAAGTTCATAAAAATTTGGAGTCACTTCTTTTAAAACTAGAAATAATTTTATTCTTCAAATTGAGAAATTAGCTTTATTGTATTATGTTACATTTTAATATGCATTATTTTAGTTCATTTCAAATATTTTAATTATTTTGAAAAGAAGGTTATTACTTAAAGTATTCTACGTATAAATAGTAAAATAAATTTCTCACCTAAAATTGCACTAAGATACAGAAAAATACTAAAAAGACCAGCTTCAGGATATTTTCCTCCTGTTTCACTGAAGAAAGGAAAAATACATAAATTGATAAAAAATGCAATAAAAATATTAAGAAACGAATCACCTAAATACATAGTTTTTTTAAGACTTACAAAAAAGTGCTCAAATAATTGTGCTGATCAATGATTAATTCCTTTGGTTAATTTATGCCTTATGTAAACCTCATGTATCGTATAACGACATTTTTCTATTTGATTATGAAATTTAAATTATCCCAAAGAGCCAATTTGTTATAACTATATACATAGTCATGCCTCATTGAATCGGAATTCAATAGTTCGAAATATATTTTCACTTTATTAAGAGCTCATCATCGAATTTAATAAATTAGATATCTCAAAACTTCTATTTTATACCATTGTTTTTTACTTTCTTAAGATTCGTTATATAGAGATTTGAACTCATTATTTTTCTATTATACTCATTGAAATTTATTTTATAGCTCTGTTATGATTTTTAATAATTTAAGTATATATTTATTCCCCATTGAAAAGTATTATTTAATTATAGATAAATTTTATGTTTTTATTATATATGCGTATGTGAGTTATTATATTATACAAATTTATTTTGTGAGCCTTTCAGAACTGATATGAATTTCTGATATGCTTTTATCCGGCTCAGTTATTTGACCCTGATATCAGAGTCAGTGTTCATAGGCAATTAAATGTTTTTATAATTCAATTTATGCTATATTTGTTTCCAATTTATACCCCATTTTCTTCCAGTCAGACAGCCTATTTAAGACTACAATTTCGAAGTGTAGTTTTTAGGGCTCACCATAGCCTAGTAATAGGATCACGCTTCTCCGAATGATGGGTTGTGGGTTCGATCCAAGCTACAATAGCGATGGAGAACAATGGGCAAAATTGGTGCAGCGTCTTAGCTTTCTTTATGCATATCTGTCAAGGTGGCTGTTCTGGAGCTTCCAGAGTTTCCTCTGAAGCATCTAGTAAATGCAATCCACTGTCTATAAAAATCCCTTCGTATTTTGAAAGATCTTTACAATGTCAGGTGGAAATTGAAAAAATTTTTCAAAAGAGTGATACTGTCCACTACACTCTGTCAATATACAGCTTTTAGATTTTACAGGAGTTTGATGATAAAAACTTAGTTTTTATTCCAAAATTTTATAAAAGAGTAGTTTTTTCAATATTGAACAGTTACTATAAATCATAAAAACATGAAAAGAGTTGCTGTTTTATCGTTATATATGAAATATGCATTTAGAAGACATTGAGTATCCATGTGGTAACATGAAAATTCTAACATTCAAAATATATTCAAATCTATATATGGTTTATTTTTTAACTTAGCTAAAATAGAGACTAAAGTATTAATTCTGAAATTAATTTAATTTCTAGACTTAGAAATCAGTAATTTCTAATGATTTTTATTTTGTCTTGTTGTTAAGAGTATATATTAAGGTAGTTTTAATCTAAAATAATTTTTTAAAGCTATATTTTGTCGTAAGGTTTTAATCTAAAACAAAACGTGTATCCAAAAGTATTTTCAGCGATAATTACTTTCTTATGCACGTGATTATGTGAAACGAACATTCAAGAAAAACTTTTTCCATTCTTTTATGGTTTTTCTTCCCTTTTACCCATAAATAACTTAGTTAATAATTGGAATGGATTTTATACATTATACATCTTGTTCGGTATTTTGCCTAAACCAGGAAAGATATATCAATGATTGAAATTCCTAACTCATGAATTTGGGTCTTAAAATAATCTTGAAGATTTGCATAAAGAATGTTAATGCACAATATTAAGGGTCATTTATACTTTGAATTTTAAGGAATTCCATGTTCCAAAACTGAGGCATGAAATTATTTTTAATGTTTGTTAAAATGTTAAAAAAATATTATTTAATATAAAAGAGAATATTATTTAAGCATTTATTGAAATAAGTTGTGTTGGCAACATTTTTTGTTGAAGGAAAAGAAGTTTGGGTCAACAATATATTTTAAATCAATGCAACAGCACAGTTATATAAAAATTCAGAATTACAGAGATGAGAAAAATGTATAAAAATATTGCATTATATAAATATTACATTGCATAAATATTGCATTGTATTTTCTTATTTTAAATAAAATTTTCACATTTTATTACGCTTTTGTAATTTTAATTTTATTTAAACTACTTTTATGAGTCCTTAATACACAATATATTATGTTATAAAAATAGTCTCATTTTTATTAATTTCGCATGCATCTCTAATCCTTAATATTAATGAATTTAACGGTTTTCTTTCTTATGAAAGCATAGTTAGAAATAGGCAATCATTAAAGTGCAGTTATATCATCAAACTTTGAAGGTCGCCAACAAATATATCCCACTATTCAGTTGCTTCTTTTTTTTTTTAGACTCTATTTTAATCTTGCCATCACTTCTTGTTTTGGTAATATTTTAAAGATTTTCATCCAATCACAGGCAATATCATTATGTATAGTTACATAAGGATTTTCTTTTTTGATTTCTATTGGTTGAACTGTCCACTATACAAGCATGATCTAATGATCTGTAGTTGCTAGGTAAACTTTTGATTTGTATTTTCACTGTCTCTATTATATTACAGAGTTTTCTCTAATACAATTCTAAAAGCATTAAACACATCATTTGTAATTAAAATTTATATTGTTAATTAAAATATGTTATTTTAAACAAATTAAAAAATAATTCTTATGTTACTTCTTTAAAAGGAATTCATTCGTATTATAACTTTTACCAATAAATTTTAAAGTCAATTTCTTCGCATATTTTCTTTATATACACACATAAATAATAACAATTTTTTTTTAATTTTTATTATTTTCTATAATCTATATCATTTACGTATTTGCGTTTTTCTTATGAAACACATATGCACTTTAAGGAAAAATAATGTGTGTTTTGCTTTCTTTTTTATAAAATACATAATAAAGTTACTTTTAATATTTTATTGCGTTGTATTTTTATGTGATCTCTAATATCTTTTGTGTAACTCAAATTCAATTTTTAACAACTCATCTTCTGGAAGGTATAATAAAATTATTGAGCTTATATTGAACAACTTATCTTCTGGAAGGAAAAAATAAAATTTCTAGTTTAAATATATATTTTCAGATTTCATAATCTTTAAGCAAAATGAAAATAAACTTATCTAGGTTAAAAAAAATTAGAAATGTTAAAAAAAATTCGAAGTGTTCTGTTTATAAATTATATAAAAAACAAACTGAAGATTTTTGATAAACAGTAAATAGGTACAATTGATTTTTTCGTTAATATTACTCAGTATAGATACATTTGTTATTTAATTACATTTGAATAGTTCTTAGATTCTTGTGGTTATTGTAATTTTCACTTTACTATCGACTTTTGCTTATGAAAACGAGAACTAGTTCAGTCTGAACCATTATAAGTAGTTAATTCTTGAATTGGAGTCTTGGACTTAATAAAGGTCAGAGTGTTAATCATTTAGCCATTAGTCTTGTCTCAAATATGTTTTCTGATTGTTTTTTTAAACTCTATGGGCATTTCTTTCGCACATGAGGGCTAATTCAACTGGGAATATGATTAAAAGTGAACTGCAAACATCCACGCTTGAGGTGGGAGACAAGTCCATGAATAAATTAACTGAAGGCCAGTACCTTGACTATTCAGCTAGGCTTATGATGATTGTAATTCTAATTAGAGAAACGCCAGTTGGTTGTTGCTAAAGAAAAGAAAAATATTTTGCTTTCAGAGTTGCTTTGTATACAGTTGTCTAAATCACACTTGTTTAATAGAAAGGGGTATTAATAACAATATAAATTTAGCAAACTACTTTTTGGACCTAAAAGGATCATTGGATTTTTGTATATGTATTTTGAAGACTTATTTCAATGTATTACGAACTATTGATTGGGAATATTACAGGTAAAATTAATGAAAATAATAATCATCGAATTCTGTTGTTTTATTTCAATTTATGATCATTCAAGGACAAGTTACGAGAATTCTCATTTTACTCTCGGTATAAATAATTTGTTGTTAAAAGTTAGGTGCTCTTAAATACAGTAAGTTGTTTGGTCTAAAATTATTTAAGTTACAAAATAGCAAATGTAAAAAATAAACAATAATGAAATAAAATCTGCTTTATTTATTTTTTTTTGGTTGCTCTTCGGAATACTTTGTTGTTCGTATGAGCATACACATGCTGATATCAATTTGATTTGGTAATGAAATAAAATCTATTTTAGCTTCTTTTTTTTGTTATTTGATACTTTCTGTTGCTAATATAAATATTTACTTATTGATTAAAACTGAGCTAGAGAGAAAAGTAAACAATGTTTTAATGAAATAAAATCTGTTTCATTTTTTTGTTGTTCTTATGAGCATGCACATGCTGATATAAATTTGGTTCGGTAATGAAACAAAATCTAGAATAGCTTTACTGTTGTTTTTTATATTTTCTGTTGCTTTTATAAATATTTACATATATGAATAAAACTGAGCCACAGAGGAAAGTAAACAATGTTGTAATGAAATAGAATCTATTTTCTTTAATTTTGCATTTCCATTTTGTAAACGTAATTTTCCAATTAAAAAGTTCTTAGTTCTTGCTGTTCTTAATACATGATACGAGCAGACATAAAATCTATAATCTGTTATCAGTATCTATGTTTGGAGAGCCTGATTCAGAATGCTATATTTTGAGTGTATAGACTTAATTGTTCAACTAAAGTATTTCAAGCAATTAAAAATTCTATATCCATTTTCAATATATTTTCCTGTTTGCTTTTGCCCAGAAATATATTTTTAGTCTTGCTTTCTTACAATATGAAGTTAATATCTTAAAATTCCTTACTATACGAATCATAAATGTGTAATATATAACTATAAAGAAATATAGCAGTAAAAAAACGTAAGTTTTGAAAGAAATCTGATTGCTTTTTAACCTCATACTTCATGAAACATATATAATAGGAAAATTAACTGTTTGAAAAAGTAACAATTTTTTTTTTTAATTTTTAAAATTTATTTACAAATTTGTAAAAGACATGTGTTGGTTTTACAAAATAAAATATTTTTGAAATGCATTATAACTTAGATTTTATCAAATAAAAACTTTTATTTTTTATCACAAGAGAAAAAATGTTAAAAATAGACTGAAATAAAATTATCAAAAATATACTTTTGGTGACTTAAAAACTATTTAAAGTTATTTAAAATTCATTCATGGTAAAAAAATTTTTTATTATTATTTTGCCGTTTGAAGTAGTGAAATATGCCAACCACCCCATAATACAATCAATCATCCGTCAAGCGACGATATCGACACCTGGACCAGTGCTCTCTTCACATCAATAGAAGAAATGTAGACTCTTTAGAACTTTTAATGCTCATTGGTTCTCTAAGCAGTCAACTTTTACTTTATTTAGGTTTCGAACTCATTGACTTTAGGTTACAAGAAGTCGAGTTGGAAGCCGAACGATTAGCACTCTGGCCTTCAGTTCATCAGTTCGTGAGTTCGAATCCCATCTTTGGCTTGGATGTTGCTATTACTAATTAGCTTTCGAGTGAAAAAATGACCCTTGAGTCACAAACAAACCAAACCAATCCGAGTCACAAGAATGACATCCCTCCCCGCCCACAAGGGCCTTTCAGTCATCCATTTTCTATCTTAAGTGTTAGGTTATAGCGAAACGCTCACTAAATATAGTCAATTGCCTTTTATTTTGAGCTATGATGAGGTCAACATCTGAGCTGGCATCCTGCACTTTTTTCTACATTACATTACTTTTTTCACTTTTTTTCTATATTACTTTTTTTTACATTAGTGAATGCTGTACATACAGTGCAGATACTATGCATGCATATACTATACAGTGTTTTCACTGGGAATAGGCTCTTTCAGCACGATGATCTTCGTCTATGTAAAATATCAAAAATTTACCTTACAGAGAGGGGGAGAGACAATGTCCTTGAAGACTGTGATGTTAATAATTTCTTAAAATTTAAAACTGTATTAGTATGATTTCTCTCTCGTATTAGAGCCAAAATAATTTTCATAATCATACTTTAAAATATCATTCTTTGTGTACATATTTTATGCAATTCTGAGGAATCCATGGTAATGGCATTTTATTGAATGAGGGTAACAAAAGCATGGACCCATTATTTTATCATCTTATCGAGTATCTTTTTAATTTGGTACTATACTGTCATTAAATCCTCCTGGTACTATTTTAAAGACGAATTTTTCTATAAAGTGAATGCACTGCTTATTGTCTCCTCAAATTTTCAAATTTCACAAGATCAATTGTTCTTGATTATATCAAATGTGATAATCTGTTATTGACTAAGTGAAAACCTTATCAATTTATTCACTGTAACTTATCTTTATGCAACTCAGTGACAGAGAAACACAATCTACTTTTGTTTGTTTACTAAAAGATATGATAAAATGAGTGATAAAATAATGCTGAAATACAGGCAAATATTGTATCTATTTGATCGAAAAGTAAGTCAAGTAAGAAATTCACTTATTTGAGCTTCTTTCAAATGAAAGTTATCATTTTAAAGAGTATTTTACTTATCATGCTTTGGGTTCATTCTACAGCATAAATCAAAGTTCAGATATTGTCACTGTATTTTTGAAGGAAATTTTATTTATGATATTTACAAGAAAATTTTTAAGAAATACACACATTATCTCCTTACTTTCTTAAGCTTCATCCAATGAATTATTTGTTTTATGCCTTTTATTTTATTTAGCGGTTAAAAAATCTTAACATAAAAGTTTTGTGCTAATAATTTTGTCTATTTATAATTTTTGTGTTATTAATTATTTCAAGTTAAAAGAAATTTCTTGTTTGTGAATGGCATCAATGCAAACACTTTCGCTTAATCAATGGAAATGTATCTCAATATGTAAAAATGCTTTTAAACTAGTCGAAAATTAATTTCTTGGTATTAATAGAATTTACCTCAAGAGTTTAAGAATATAAAATTACAATATTTAATGTGATTTTTCCTAAAGAAGAGTTTGATTGCGGACTTGACTATGAACTTTCATATATTTAGACGTGAATTAAGTTTCTACCAATAATACTATTAATCATAGTAAGGCATTTGAACATCCACCACGCACTGTCTTCAAAGAGAATTTTTCATAAATTGTGGGGCATATTTACGTATCGTAAAGGAAAAAACTGGAAAACTCCCATGCATCCTCCTCGCCAGGTGTTCATGCAGAAAGCACAATATCTAACTCTCTCTGTTTAAAGTTAGTTATTTGTTAGTAAGGCATTTGAACATCCACCACGCATTGTCTTAAAAGAGAATTTTTTTATAAATAGTGGGGCATATTTACGTATCATAAAGGAGGAAACTGGAAAACTCCCATGCACACTCCTAGCCAGGTGTTAATGCAGAAAGCACAACATCTAACTCTCTCTGCTTAGCAATGAATGAAATTGGTATAGAAGCTGGAACCCCTTAACCGTTTTCCGTCTCTGTAACACTGTGAGTCTTACGTGATATTTGTAAAAAAAAATGACCAAGGGAAAAATAAATAGCTCCTCACATTTTACTAAATTATGATGTTGTTACAATGACTAAGCAAACGCAAGGCTAATTGATCAACGCCGTTTGAAGATAATGTAGAGTAGTCATTCTTAATATCAGAAGTATTTAAAAAAATTTAATTTATTAAATAAAATATTTTTTAAATAATTACTCTGCTAAATAAATCTATTTAAAGAAATTCCTTAAGAAGAAATTTCAAATTATTAAAATAAGAAAGCTTAAAAATTTAATTTTGAATTTATGTTTGAAATGTTATATAGTCTGGCAGCCTACCGGTTCATCATTATTCGTAGATTTGATTTCCACCTCAAAAGTGAATGTTTGTGATGGTTCTGAAATATTTGTAAATTATAAATCCTATTTGAAATATACCTTATGTGCAAAAAGCGACGATAGAACGGCAAACAAAGGGAGCAGCCATGGCTAGAATGTGTTTATATGCATATCTACATTAAAAAAATGCAGCCCATAAAAACATAATATATAAACTCAGTTTAGATTGAATATACCCCACATGACAATGAAATTTAAGAAAGACAAATTCTTTGCATTAATTAAAACTATTTTTTAAGCTTGCATGTGAACAAAAATATTGCAAAACAATATTTTTGTCTCTCGAAAAACTATTTATATAAATATTTATAAAAATCCAAGCTAAATTAATATTAAACATAGTACCTTGAAATGTTCAGTTGTGAAAATTATTAAGTATATAAGCGTAAAAAATTATCTAATTATTTGAATATTTATATATGTATATATCTCTATTGGTATAAATAACTGATTATATTTAATAATTAATAAAACATTTATTGATATTGAAGGAATAAGAGATTTGTTTTTAAAATATAATATAAAACTTACCTAATGAATGGCATATAAGGGCTGACATGGCCAGTTAGAACTGATATAGCGAAACATAAAACTAGACCGAAAGAAAATACAACACCTAAAGTCATAGGCACATAGTTCACCTTCAGTAAAGACCAAGGCCCCATTGTTTCCTTAAAAACAAAAGGTCCAAATGAAGAATATTTTCGTTTGCACATTTAGAGACTATATTGAAATCTTAGCTACAAACAGAATTCAAAGAAGAACACTTTTGATTCTTACATCTTTCAACATTGGAGACCGACGAGAGAGACCTTGTAGTTATATAATCTTGTCCATGGTTATTTGAAGTTATTGAAGGTTTCGAAAAAAAAGAAAAAAAAAGAACATATTGTCTCTATTGCATCGTAGAATACAAATGAACCACGAAGATCGGTATAGATTTTTTTTCACTAGTGACCTTGTGAAACAAGTTCTTAGGTTTAAAAGATGACTTCCTCGAAAAAAATATTGTAAAAGCTTTTATCGTGATCCCTTATAACATTTGTCACTTGAAATTCTAGAACAGGATCACTTTTAAAAAAGAAACAAATGTTTATTTTTCTGCAATGTTTCTATTTCTTTTTTTTCGCTTTAGATCTTCATTGCACATATATTCTTACAAGAGAAATTTGCTAAAATGAAGGAGTTAATACTCTTCAAAATATAATTTTTTATTGATAATTTTAATTTTAAAAAATATTAGAGTTACACTGTGAATAAAAATGTTGTTTTTAAAGAGTTCAAAACTAATTTATTGCAAGAATTTGCCTTACACGTAAGTTTTACTAAACCATGGTGTAACTAAAACATAAAGTGTAAATTTATTATTATAGTTGATATTTTATAAGATAAACTCTTTATATTTGTTTTAACTGAATTTCTCAATTCATTACTGTAAAACAAGAAAGTTTTAAAAATAATCCAAAAATATTTTAATAATAAAAATAAAATAATAAAAGTAATTAATAATTTAATAATAATTTCCAATAAAACATATATAAAAAACTTTAAATCATTATTAGATCATCTATTTTAAAATTAATATAATCGACTTTCGTTAAGAAAAACTGTTAAAAGTTTTTTCAATTTTGTTCAAAAGAAAGTTAGTATAAAGGTTAATGTGCTATTTAAAATATTAAATTATATTAAAAGGCAATAATAATGCATAAAATAAAACAATACATAATCGATATAAAAATTAAAAACAGACATGTAGTGAAAAAATCTTCTTTTAACAAGATACTATAGAAAATACGTATCAGAACGATACATTTTATGTACAAATTTAAATTTATAATCATAAAACAATTACCAAATATATGATAATGAGAGAAATTTAAAGATGAAATTAAAGTAATTATTTTTTACTATTTAATTTTTTTCTTATTATTAAATATATAATATACACATTAAGTTTTGTAGTTAACAATTTAATTGCATACTCTTATGAAAAAAAGTGCAATTTCAATGAAAATTGGTTTTATTTATTTATGGTACGTATTAAAATATAGTTAAGAATTTCAATTGAATAATTGAAGATATTTTTATATATAAATATCAATTAACTATACTTAAGTTTTCTTAATATACATAAACTTAAATAATATAGTAAAACTAATTATATAAATATATTACATTAAATAAATGACTGTACAGATACTTCAAGTATTGATGCAAAGAAAATTTTGTTGCATTACCTTAAGATTGCCCTCGGAAATGTATTAATTATACTAGCAAAAAAATGAAAAAATTAAATGCTAATCTAAAAACATTTTAGATTTTTTGATTTTAGAAAATTTTTTAAATTTATTATTCCTAATTTCTAAATTAACAAATTTAAAGTTAAATATACAACTTAATCTGATAGACTGAGTTAATCAATCGTCATTGACGAATATTGGATATATATATATATATATATATATATATATATATATACGCACATATATATATGCATATATGCGTGTTCACTTTTTTCTCAGTTGTCAAATGATACAACTTTTTTCAATGATTATTTAACACCTTTAGTTTACCTACGAATCACCTCTTTAATATGTTTCCTTAATCCACATGCATAAATTTTATTACTAAAAATTTATATTTAGAATACCCTCTCATCACCAGGAAGTAGAACTGTAACCTTGATTTTATGCGTGCGATACACATATTTTTTTTTTTAGAAAATAGCCATAACGTTACAGAATATCATTTGAATATGCTCTAAGTAAGGGCAAATAGATAGCATACTGCCATAACTAACAACATTGAATTTAGATGTTAAACTATGATGTTAATGAATTTCCTTGAAGTCACTGGACAGAATCTACTTATTCCACCTGCCTTCCAGCTGTTGCTGAAGGTCAATATCTTCATTAAATTTCGTTTCTATTTGCACATCAGACAATATTTATCTTATAAGTGCATCCTTACATTAAAACTTTTAAAAATATTTTACTTGACAAATCAATATTTTGACATTGACATTCAAAACATTTTTAAAAATATAATAATGTTGTTTAATTGAGCTATAATTGAAAATATGACTTGTTCTGTTGATTTCCTGAGCTTATGAGAAATTTTAAATAATGGTTTTCGTTAATTCATTAATAATTTAGGTTTAAAAAATTATTGCAAAATTGTTTTTTTGCTTATTTTTAATGAGTTTTTTATATATATATATATATATATATATTAAAAACTCATAATGAGTTTTTAATATATATATAATATATATATATATATATATATAT
>JAPDSC010045865.1:0-12411 GCA_026290005.1 Latrodectus geometricus
TTCCATTTTACATATAACTAGAAAGTACATATTTAGACAAAAAAAAATTATATTTTAAATTTATAACTTAAAATTAAATATTTTATTCAAAAAAAAAAAAAAAAAAAAAATGGAGAATTTGTTTTCCTTCCAAGTTTGTTTTAAATTATCAGGTTACAGCTTTTAAATCTTATGAAATAGAATATTTAAAAATAAAAGTAATAACACTTTACACCGTTCACTATTTGATAAAATTAGACAGTAATTAAAATTAGCAATTTTTTTTTAATGAGAGTGACTTTAAAGCACTAAAATGAAGTATAATTAAAATTTTAATATCTAATTAGCGGAAAAATTATGTTCAGCATTTTTGCAATTTAACAATAAACAATCGCTAATTTCTGAAACATTAAAAATTTGTAATACAAGTTTTAATAAATTAATCAGTTATATTCCAAACAAAGGCACACATTTATGTAAAATTTACACTTCTGTCAATGACTTTTTGAAAATAAATATTCTAGAAAACAAATTGCAGATCTATTAATAACTACAAAATATTTCAACACTATGTATCAGCCAGACTAAAGTTGTTGAAAGAGTTTTTAGTATCCATTGCCTTCAGAGATATCTTTTCCATATTCACGAGGGGGCACAAGTGAAAAAAAAACTCAGAAAACTCAAATGTACCCATCTCGACAATTATGAACGCAGAAGGTAAAAGTGAAACATTCATCTCTCATTGTTCAGGTGACTCGTTAGTTTGTCACTCAATGGTATTTTTTTTTATAAAAGAGGGCTAATCAAACTAGAACCTACAATTAATAGTAAATTCCAAATCATAACAAACATCAAAACTCCAAGTGGGATTCAAGTTCATAAATTGCTTAAATGAAAAGTCGGAGCACAAATCATTCAGCTGTAAATTGAGCCAATAGACTGGGATATAACTCAGGATATTCCCCTTTGAAGAATGTTATCTTACAATTATACCCGATAAGGTCAGTAACAAAATATTTATAAAAATATAGTTCTTACAATAAAGATGATAGTTGCTGTTAAAAGATACAATACTTCTTTCAAAAATTTCCTGATTCTTCAGGCCTATGAGAGCACTATTAAAAAAATAAGCTTCATATTTGCTTTAACAATTGAATATACACAAATTTTATCAGATAAATTTATTTTTCATAATTTTGGTCTTTGAGCCTTAACATTATTAAAAATTAACAAAACATTCGAATATTAGCATAATAATGGTAAATACATTATTTTCAGTCTTAATAAATTGTAATATAAAATCTTGCATATGGGATATACAAATAGTTTGCTTAAGCACTTTCTGCTTTCAGATAAACAAAAGACAATAATTCAAAAGCTTACAAATGTTATCAAATTAAATAAAATTTTAGTTAAAATAAAGAAATTAATATTAAAAGAAAATTAAGCTATGTAAAGGTGTAGTGAAAAATCAAAAATAATTTGTATGCAATTTCATGTGGGGGAAAAAATCTAGAAAAATTATACTGCATAATTCACAGTAGATAACATGAATGTTTTTCACATAAAACTCTTAAATTTTCTAATCATTTCACTGTTTCAGTGTTTACTAATAATTCAATCTTGTTAAGATACATTTTTGTTAAAAAAAAGCGTAAATGCATATTTCAAAAACAATTACACATAACAGAAATATATAAAAAATTTTTTATTTTCTAAAAGTAAATTAATTTGCAATAAAATTACCTATAAGACAATTTTTAATATATTTCACAATACCATGTAAGTAATAAAAATATGTTCTTGATTATTTGAGCATTTTTCTTTTCTAAAAACTTGCTTAATATATAAAGTTCATTTCATAAATAATACTTTTTCTTAATAGTACATAGCTAATGATGACTCCTTACAAATCAAATTATTTTTATTACTGTAAATAAATATTTACAAATGCTCTACAAAACTTTCAAATCTTCTGATATACTGTTTGTCTATGTTGTGATATAAATTAGAAAGTTTAAAAGAGGAGAACATAACTAGCTATAGAAGATAGTTCTAACAAATTTCTATCAATATAATTAGTTTAATGAAAAACTCTTATCATTTTTCCTCACAGAAAAGTTTTTTTTATATCATTAACTTGATTTGATAGTTAAATGAAACAAGTGAAATCAATAGTATACAGAAACTTCCCTCATCATTTTGAACTAAGAATACTTCCAAAGACTATATTGAAAATTATAAAGTGATTTTATATAAAATGCTCTAATTAGACATAATTATTTAACTTTATTTATGAAACAAACTTCATAAAATGTAATTAGAATTTGTTTCTGCATAAAATAAACTTTATTCAGCAATAATCATGATCAATTTTAAATTTAAGGGATATCAAGTTTTTAAACTTTTAAAAAAAAGGACATATATTTACATTTTATTTAAAAAATATTTTTACCAATTAAATATTTCAATTATTTTAATATTTCTCTTACAAGTGGAATTTTACTTTTCATATGCAGTTATTTCAATAGTATATTTAAATATCTGACACAATTGCAGAATAATTGGATTTCTTTTTAATAAGAAAATTTAAGGTAAAGAACACATTTCTTTTTTACCAAAATGTTCAGAATATAATTAAAATATTTTGGAAACTAAAATAAATTATTTTTAAAATATAAATAAAAATCATTAATCTGGAATATAAAAAAATAACATGTTTTGTAAACCTAGGATTTTATTGAAAACATTTATTAAAAATGAGATTTTTCTTCAAGGTACCTATCAAAAAACTAAAAAATTAATAGTGCTCATTGAAAATATGCAAAACAATTATTTTATTTTTATACATATATAAAGTGTATTACACAATATTTGATTTAATATTTGTCTTAATTTTCAATTAGAAATAAAAGTGATTAAAATTAAGCAACTTGTTAAATAATTTTTAACAAATAAAATACTGTATCTATACCATAAAGCACATAAATGTATTTATATTTCATATGATCAATTTTTAAATTATGATCCACAGCTACTTGATTCTCACTAATTGTAATTACAAATTAATTTTTATTATGATTTCAGCTAAATTTTTTATGATTTGAAAATTTTTATGTTTTTTATATTAATGACACTGTAGTGATAGCAAAAACAAGTTGAAAAATAAAATTGGAATAATTGACAGAAACCAATGTTCCTCAAATAATGAAATATATACTAAAAATGCTTGTAATAATATTAACAAACATGATTATTGCTCCTCATTGATTTCAAGTTTAAAACTGTAAAAATAAATTTCAATGGAATCAAATACAATGTTTAAATTAGCTTCTTTGATAATATAATGATTTCTTAACTTCTAATACTAAATTGAACCATTTTAAAGCATTCATTGAGATGCAGCAAAACATTGCTAATGCTTCTATTTGAAACCAAATTAATCTTTTTCTTCCTGCAGATAGCTGTCATATAAAATGGATTCCTTTCCCATTTCAAATGTTTGACTTTCACACAATCAAACCTTCATCAGGCAGTTAACTGCCTTTTTGTGTTTAAAAACTGCAAAATCAGGAAGTAGGAGTGTGGCATGTTTTGCCAGAAAACTTGTGTTGGCTTATTTCTTTCAAAAAAAAAAAAAAAAAAAAAAAAAGAGTTTTCCAGAAAAACAAGTTTTTCATCATTACAACAAATTTTTTCATTATATTTAGATTCCTTTTTTTAATGGATTGAGTGATAAAGTCAAAAAATAATTGGATAAGCCAGAAAAGGTTTTACAAATAGTGATATTGATTCCTGAAAGGGACTGAATTAAATTTTCTTGATTTCAATACAGATCTTGATTTGTCAAAGACATTTAATTTTGATTAGCATAATGCTAATGAAAATAACATATTCATTATTTTTAAATTTACAAAAAATTTAAGTATCATTACATAAATATAATACATAGCTAAATATTTTATGAGGATATTTAGTATTACATTTCTGAGAAAAAAGGTTATAAATCTTCAAATTTAAGATGGGAATTAAAAATATAAAGAAATTTTAATCAAAATGGTCTGGTATTGGATGGATTAGAACTAAAATTTTTTTTTAATTTTTTCTTCTAATTGGACAGGTAGATTGATAAAGACAATATTCAAGATTAATGACAAACTGAATAATTTATTGAAACTTTCATTTCCTCAAAAATTATATAGTAATTAATTTAAAAAACATATTTGACACAACATTATTATTTTTGGAAAATTTATCAAAATTTATAAGATTTTTATTTTTTGATTAATATAGATTTTACTAATGAAAACAGCAAAAATTTTGATAAACAATGGGAACTACAAAAAATTTTTAACTTAAAAGTCATTTAAAGTTTATTTTACAAGAAATTGAAATTTTCCCAAAGAGTTAGCTATTGATGTAGTCAGTATAAAATTCATTTGATGTTTCATATTTAGATATTACATTTCTAAAAAGAAGCAACATGAAGAATAAAACTACTACCAAGCTACTGAACCTTATCAGAAATAAGATTAATATCAAAAGAGATTATGCAGTATAGTTTTCTAATTTAAATATTCAAAGATTAATGTGATATTCCATCTCCCTTCATTTATCTCTATTAATTGCAATACTGATATGTGTGTGTTTGTGTATACATATGTGTGTGTGTGTATGTATGTATTTATTTATTCTAATATCAGAATATTTTTCTGGGACAAATAAATATCAAGATTTGTTATTTAAACAAATCAACTCTGAATTAAAAACAAAAATTCATTGAGCTTACAATCAAACATCAAATAAAATTTTTTTAAATTCAAAATTTTTTTCATGAATAGGTATAAAATTATGGAATTGTTAAATAAAGACATATCTACAAGTATATATATGATGTTCTACTGAAAAATTATATAATATAAAAAACAAATTTCTATATATGAGAAAAAAATTTTTTTTTAATTTATTTAATTGCTAAAAATTATATAAATTTCCCACCCAAGATTTCATTTAAAATTTTACTAATACTTTCATATCATGTGTATGAAAAAGAAAATTTAGTTGCTTACTGATAATTTATGGTAAACTCAGCAACTACTTTTAAAAAAAATAACAGTAAACTTCAAGCAGAAAATTCCCCTAAAGTGATAAAGATTTTCTATGGCAATTTCTTTGATATTAAGGTGGGGAGAAAATAACCATCTTGTTTTTATAAAATGGTAAGAAATATCATCTTGTACCAGCATAGGAGTATTTTCATGACCCACAGATGCAGGAATAAAAAGGTTAATCATAATTCAAGAATCATACAAATTTTACTAAGGCATTTAACAGCATCTATTAAATTATAACAAGAAAAGAACAACAAATTTTCACCAAGTAGATTCTTAGATGATAAATAATAAGCAAATTAAAGTACATAAATTATGTTTCATGATTAAAACTGAAAAAAGGTAAATGGGATAATGGCTGTATCCCAGTGTACGGTACGCTATTAAAACAAGATGGCGGACAAAGAGTGTACCGTTCACTGGGAATTAAAGAAATTTGGAAAAATATTTGGATAACCTATATTTCAAGATGCCCCTCGATTTTTCACTAATTTAGCACAAGCTTGGCTAATGTTGAATATGATTGCAAAACATTTATTTTTAAATTTCGGCTGTACAGTACGCTATTAAAACAAGATGGCGGACAAGGAGCGTAGCGTTCACTGGGAATTAACCAGGATAATTTATCGAAAAAATCATTTAAAAGTATAAAAAACTAATTTTTTTTAAACTCATAAAATATTTTTTAAATAACCAATAATTTAAATACATAAATTTAGTATCTAATAGGTATTAAATTTAAAAATATTTCAAGGAGTGTTGCTTGCTATATGGTGTTCCATACCATATGGTAGTATTCACTCTGAATACTTAATTTAAATAAAACACTATATTCTTTTTTCTTATTGACTCTATTCTATATTCCTTTTACATAAGTCCATTTTAAACACTGTCAGCATTTAATCAATGATTTTTAAAGGAATAGTTTTTTATTATGAAAAAATTCTTAAATAGAATTTATATGAATTTTCAAATATGGAATTTTTTAAAACTTTAATGTTATTGGTAAGGCAACTATAGAAACCTTTATATTTAAGAAAAATAAGCCTAAAAAGAATATAGCATCGCTTATCCTCAAACTTAGTGTAAAGTATCAAAACTTGATATTGTTTAACCAATTTTTATTTAATACTAATACAGTTCATACTTTCCAAATTATTTTTTTATTGGAAAAATTAAAACTTCAAAACAAATGTTTAAATAGTGAAGATTTTAATAGTCATCAATAATTCACTGAAGAAAATTTTCTACTTACTGCAATTATAGTTGTTAGTTTATCATGAATTATAAGACTCTTTGCCATTCAAAATACTTTTTCATAAACAAATTAGCAAATTTTTCAATATATGTATTCAATGACACAATGGAACATAAAGCAGATTATAGTACAATACATGCTCATTTTTATGAACTTCTAACTTGAAAATGCTTACAATTTTACACATTAGTGGCTAGTCCTTAATTCAGTACCATTGACAGATAAAATTAAATTCCCTTTTACGAGTTAAAATTTTGAAAAATCTCTTCTTTGGTGAACTTATTTCCATGCATTCTTTGTTTAATTTTTTATCATCTATTTTTAAACTTTATAAAGATTAAAATTTTTATTTGAAAACCATAAGTCCTTTGAATTGTAGATTTATATTTTGCCTAGATTGAAATCTTGGATTTTTTAATTCCTTTGGAATTTCTTTTGTCTAACTCCTATCCTAAAACCCATACAACAGAATGTAATCAATAGTTTCAAGTTCAAATATTATTAAATACTTTAGAACAGAGAGATCATGCTGAATACCACATTATAAAAGTGACATTTCAACTGCAATGAACAAGTCAATGATATTACAAAAAACAATATCTGTCATTTTGACATGCAACTTTTAATCCTACCATAACTGAAGAAAATCAAAAACATTCACCTGATGACTTGAATGAAGATAAGTTATTCATCCATGAACTTAATCAAAGAAACCAACTGCTAATCAAAATTTTATTTTAGGATTTTTAAAATTTGGACTCAAATGTAATTTGTACATAAGCATCAGATGATTATTGTATTTAGGAATATTGCTTACAAAGTGTGTATATGTTGAAAATTATTTAAAAAGAATTTCATAAATAATAAATTATATCATTTACACAGAAATATAATTAAAAAAATCATTATGTATAAATGGTGTACTTTTCTTGTGTTTATAAAATGCTTTTACTATACAATACAAATATATTTAATACTTCTGTTTCAGGAAGCTAGAAAATGATAATCAAGAAAACTATGATGCTTGGAATGCAAAATTACCATCTTTTTCAAAATACACATAAATTTTGAGATTGAGCATGCATGTTTGAAATTGTATTGCTTCTAGATAGTTTGTGTTGATGTTTACTGTGTATATTATTTTTTTGCTTGCAATAGATTTCAACCTTTATTCAGAAGCAAGAAATAGATTCACTTCAACTAAGAATATTTTTGACCAACAAAAATTAATGTTTATTTATTCTTTATTTGATACTTTGGAAAAAATGATTTTGCAAACAGCTCTTAAAACAGGAAAGCACCTACTTATTTTATACATGTAAAATTTCAAATGTGTTTTATACAATAAGTTATCATATTTGATTAAAATACTATGCAGTCATATTTTAAATATGCACTTTTTGCAAAAGTAATGAGAGTGTTATATAAATGGTATTCATGTCAATCATTTAGTACTAAAAGTACTAACAGTAACAATTGTAAAATTATGTAAAGAATGTCAATAAAATAACAAAGGAATTCCAATTATTTATTATTTACTTCTATTAGACTGCAATACTTATTTTTATTTTATTTATTTAATTATTTTTTTTTTTTTTTTGATTTTTATAAAAATAAATTCTAGCATATCTTATATTAAACATATTGAAGTTAATTGGTTTATATTTCTAGAATCAGTTTTAAAATTAGCAAAATTTATAAGGCATTTCATAATTTAAAAAATTCCAGTGATATAGTTTATCAAAAAGAATAAGACAGGTTCTCATTACATTTCTGGCTTCTGGTTATTTTCATTAAAATCAGAAACTATTAATTTTAATTTACTTACTAATAAAAGAATTTTACATGAATAGATCAAGTAATGCACAAATTACAACTTTGAATTTTTCAAAAGTAGTTAAATACCCTTCCTCCCCCCGACAAAAAAATTAGCTAGTTAATTAATATTTCAAAGTTGCATTCGATCTAGGTTGTATTATAAAGTATTCTGAAACAAACGTATACCTAACCAAAACAATACTTCCAGATATATAGATAAACGTATGTGTACTTTTGAGCACAAACAAATCTAACTAAAGTGATAAAGAGAAACAATTCATTAGTTATTTATATAAACTTTTACGTTATGTTATTCTATGATAGAGTTCGTTTAATTTTGTAAATGAAATACTAATGCAATGAATCCGTACAATATTCACGCTTGCTTGTCGAAGTGCTCGGTTTTCCTCTTGGAGACTTTTAACTCTCAGTCTGAAAGTTTCCAACTCCATTTTAAGAACTCTATTTTCTTGTTGTAAGGATTCAATCCTTTTCTGAAATTGTTCCCTTGAAGCTGGTGAAGATGGAATTAACATTCCACCATCAACCGAGCTACTATCACTTTCGCTAGCGCTATCAGCCATTTTATTTTAAAGAATTCTATCACTCACACTTGAGTCATTTTTGTTTTAAAAAGATTCCAACTTAATCAGTGCTAAAACATGAACAGAATTTGATAAATTTTTAACTTTTATCTAAAATTTATTTTTGTCATCCCACGCATATTCAGAATGCGCATTTTGATAAAAATTCACCAACGTTGTTGTTGCCATCGTAAAATTAACTCTATAAATAAATGTGTGCATCTTAAATAAATTTAATAAAACTTTCAAGTTAATTGTATTAGATTAAATATTTACTTAAAATATATAACTTTCTAATAAATCAGGATATTTTATAAGCAAAATAATATTTGGCTTCATAATGAAAAAATTATGAAATTCTGATATTATAATGTATTGAAATATATCTAGAAATAAGCATGCAACTATTTGCTCTACTCGCTTGCACGCACAAAACGGCAAGATATTTGTTTTAGTTTCGTTTAAAATGTCATTATTGAGATTATATATAACACAAACTTTTGTGATCTGTGTCTAAATTTAAAAATATAATTGCTAGAACATAAATTTATTATTAATATTTAAAAAGTTTTGATGCAGTTATGAATGTAGATATTTCATATTTTTTATTTTAAACGTCTGTCATGTTGCAGTGCGCTAAAAGAAACATTTTTCTTCCTTGGATTTTTGCTTTTAATTTAATATTTACAGCTCTTTCTCGTAAGTCTTACAAGTTAAAATGATTATTTCATTCATATTGTCACTTGATTGTTGAGAAAACTTGTATTTTCGTATGTATGAAGTTTTATCTTCCAACATATTTAAAAAAGCAGCTGGAGTATTAATTTTTTGCGATTCGCCAGTAATTTAAATTTAATTTTTACATTAAAAAAGAATAATACTCGATTAAATATGCAATCATATTTAAATTTGTTTTGTGACTTCAACTCATATTTTTGTGCATTAATATATTCTTTATATAAATAGTAATTTGTGTTATAAAAAAAAAACTCAAAAAAATATAAATAAATTGCATCATACTAGTACTAATTTATTTAGTATTAAAGTTTATTGCTTTAAAAAGATGAAATTTTGAAATAATCATTCAATTCATAGATGGTAGATGCTTTTATTTAAAAATGGGAATATTGAAGCAAATGTATTTTGGTTAATTTTTCATGAGCTTTAATATCATGCATCAATTTTGGACTACTTTTAAGTTCAACAATTTAGGTCAACTGTTGCTTTAAGTTGTTCCATAAATTAAGGTTGTTTCAAGAGCTGAAGAGTTATGAAAATAATATACTATATTAATTTTAGTATTTTTTCATTCTGTTTTTACAAATGATAATACTACCAAATATCATTACTTCTTATTCTTTTACTTCTTCTTGAGCTTGTCAGATATGTGGCACCTCTGCATTGTTGCATTTTGTACCATGCTCCAAGCCCAATTTTTTCCTAGTTCCATTGTCTTGGGTCACCTACTTTGTTTATAAAGTCTGATAGGCCCTCAATGGAGTTTAGGTGTAACTCTTTAGGATATGGATTACCTAGAGTAGTGAATCTTGTAAGGGCAAGAGCATCGCACTCATATAGGATATGATGAGCTGATTCAACCCCTGCATGGTATTTCCTACAAATTGGTTCCTGTTTAAAAAGTCCCATTGTATGAAGGTGTTTCCTGAAATGATAGTGCCCAGTAATGAAGCCTACAATTGCTTGAGTCTTCAATCTTGGGAGTCTAAGAATTTCAGATGCAATTTTCTCAGATGAGTTGAAAATCATACTTTTTGCATGTTTCTGTCCAGGAGAATCACACCGAACTTTGTTCATCTCCTGTTTTTCCCATTTTTGAATGGCCTTCCTTGTAGTCTTCATGTTGATTCCACAAAAGGTTTCCATTCCTATTGGATTGAAAGAGGATCCCTGTTAATATCATTACTTACCTCAGGCAAAATATTATCAATTAAAATGTTTTATGTTTAGAGAAAATATTGAGTAATGTCATGCATTTTTCACTAGTGCAAAACTGATACAATTAACATTATTTGTCTTTTCAAAATTTTTTTTTTAATTAAAAAATATTGATTCAGAAAAATTAGTGGCTGAAACAGAAAAATACCATAATTTATTATAGAATGAAAAGTTGATATAATTTGTTATTTCAATAAATAGGCAATATTCATGCAATTTGTTAATATTGCCTGAATAAAATTGTGTGCCAAAATCAATGAATAATTTGGGTACTATTCCATTATGCTTCCACAACTGATCATTGAAACAATTGATAAGCAGTTTTCATCAAATATAAACTTTGTCATTTAAATAAGTTTTGTCAGTAAATGATATTACAATGATTATCATATGGGAGCATTATGGAATTGTACGATATTTGTTTTATTTAATTATCTGTACATTTATGTTGAATTTATAATTTCTGAATCTTCATCTTGTTTCTTGATAGCAACCAGTGTTTTATTTATATTATATGTGTACATATGCTTTTAATTTATTCTACAATATCAATGATAAATTCAATAACTTTATAAATCTAAAGTTAGTATTGACAAATTTTCATATTAGGAAGACTTATTTCAGAAATGAAAGCTTTTGTCAGTCACAATAGAATGAAAAAAAGGATATTATTAAAATGTAAAAACTTTAATACTGTCTATATTCAAATAAATACTTTATATATTTTGTTACTTTTTTATCTATCCATCATATCATAAAATTTCTTATGGAGAAACATGTCTATAAAACCAGCATTGAAAAAAAATTAAATTTTTTTTTGTGTTATTATTAATAATATGAGTTGTTAAATCAAATTTTTTTTTTTTTTAATAATGGGCAAACACCATAATTTGTTCTTTAGTTTGGGATAAGGTTACGAACAAATAAATGAAAAGTACCCTTGTTAATTGCAAAAAATTTTCATAAAAACATAATAAGTATTAAGACTGAACCATTTAATACATTTTAATTTTGTAGGCATGTGATTCTAACTCACTATCTGAAAACAATATATTGTATTCATTCAATATATAAGTTAGTCAATTTATTCAAAAATTATTGTAGCATATTCTGTTGTTTAGATAGTTTACTACACTGCATCAAATATATTTAGATATTTTTCTAGTAACATCTTTATAAGGACTTATTTCTAAAACTATCTGTTCATGAAGTAAAATTATTTTTAAAAGTAAATATTTGTTTCAATCAAGACATTTATTTTGGGAAATAGTAAAACTATAGATTATGTTCTTTTTAATAATAAAACTAAAAAAAAAATTATCTTTAATATCAAAAATAAATCCAACATTTGATTATGTATTTTATAGTGCATATCCGTTGTTTATTCACTAAAATAAAAAAAAAGATAGCTGTAAAAATTTATAATTTCATATTTTATTTTGAAAGGAATAATTTATTTGCTTCTAGACAATTTTTAAAAATATTTTCATAAAATATTTTATTTAATAAATAAATTTGATATTATAGTTTTTGAAATATTTATTGGAACTGAAGAAAATTATTTAATTAAGTTAATTTAAGACTTTTTACCATTGTTTTTTAATCATAAAGCAAAGTACTCAGAAATATTTTTCCTTTGGTGTATAGTTTATCTTATAAAAAAAATAACAATTTTTTTTCAAAATTGTTATTTATAAAAAAGTAT
>JAPDSC010045867.1:0-11091 GCA_026290005.1 Latrodectus geometricus
CTTCTCACAGAAGGAGTATGTAAAATTTAATGCTTCTCACAGATTAAGTATGAAAAATTTAATGCTTCTCACATATTAAGCATGAAAAATTTAATGCTTCTCTCAGAAGGAGTATGTAAAATTTAATGCTTCTCACAAAGTTTGTCAAACTGAAGAAGAATTATATATATATTATAAAACATGCATTTTAAAACGAATACACTTAATAATTCGTAAAATAATATTCAACTGCGAATGTTAGAATATCATTATTTTTTAATTTGCCGTTGGTTCACTAATTATTTTCCCTGCCAAACTTTGGTACAAAAATGAGATGCATCAAATTTCCTGAATACTACTGAATCTTTAAATATTATAATCCGAAACTGAATGTGTCCAAATACTTTTGATCAGATTGTATGGATAATCTCTTCATTAATATGTGAAAATATTTACAAATTATTAGAGTATAAATTACAATTATTAGAGTATAATTAATGTATAAATATAATAAAAAATAATTTATATTGTTTCAAATTTGTTGTTATTAGTATTTGAAAGAATTAATAGTAGGCAATTCTCTGAATACTTTTTATCAATATATAGAATAATATTATCCTACAGTTACGTTAGGTTTCGGTCGATAACTGTAGTGTTCAAGATGTCGAACACTACAGAAAAAATAATGGACATATTTTTCCCAACCTAATTTAATGAACGCAGCGAATTCATTTTAATTTAATTTCTTTATTCCATGAAAAACATTTTAAACATCATAGAAAAATGTTTTCGCGCATTTAATCACCAATTTTAGTTGTCCTACGGAATTTCTCATTATGTTTAATTCAGTTTCTTTCACATTAGTTCGTATGTATAATTGATTCTTTCCATCAATGCTTTTAGATATATTGCAAGGAAAAACCAATAAATTTTATATTCAGACATAATGTAGAAAAAAAATATCTCTGTTTGTGCTGTTTTTATTGAAAAGAAATAAAAAGAAAAATCTTGCTTTTTGTAAACTGAAAATGATCATCGAAATTCTCTTCTAAATAAAACACACGTTTCTTTTAGGTAATCACACACATTATTTTTTAAAAATCATAAATTTTATGTTTAATTTCCTTTGAAAAAGATTAAAAATACATAAAATTATCGAAACATAATGGAAAAAGTTTTTAATCCTGAATAAAAAACCTTAAATCCGAACCTAGACCTATCTATCCGCAGTCAGGCATGCTGACCACTAGACGGAGTATGCGGTAAATAAATATAAGTAAAACAACTATGTCCGATATAAGGGAAATTACATGTGACTTATTTAAACAAAATAATACATGGGAAAAATAATAAGTAACAATATTTTCTTGTTAAAAAGGAAGTAATAAATCTAATAGAAGGGGGGCAAAACAGTTCAAATACACCTCTAATGAATTATGCTTAAAACAAGTACAACGCAATGATTTTGTGAGAGGAGGAAAAATTATGACATTTGTAACAAAATTTTCATTTATTCATAAATTACTGGTTGAGATTATTATCTAAGAGCTGAAAATCAACTCCATATGCACTCGATATAATCCCCGCGAATGCAATATCCTCTGAATTAGAAGAAGAAAAATTATTGCTAGCAACCTCTTTTATTAACGAGTTAACAGTAACATTTTACAATAAGTATGAATGTCGCAAGAGAATACGTTATTTACATAGCTATAAATTTTAGAAAATTGTTGTCAATTTTATAGCCAACAGCACTGTGTGAAACGTTTTCCAATATTGTCGCAAATGTTGAAAACTTGCATTGATTTGTTTTGCCGTATTTGGTGTCAAATGAGCATGTCTTTTAAATTTTCTTAAAAATCTAAGTAGATAATTTTGAATAATTATAATGCTTTAATAATGTGATTAAAAGTTTCTAAAATGTTGTCTTATATGCCAATTTCTAAATAAATAGAATTTAGTTTTTAATTTTATTTTTTAGAATTTAGTTTTTAATTTCAAATAAATAGAATTTAGAATTTATTTTATTTATTGATTTATAGTTAGGTTTCATTTTTTAAATGCCATATATATTATTTTTTAAAAATACAATCATATTCTTTTTTAATTAATTTAAATCACACACATTTGTTATAAATTTTATTTACTTAACAGAAATTTAGAATTGTGAAAGTTTTAACATTGATTTTTTTTTATAATCGTAGACGATTGTATGTCTTAAAAGTATTTTCAGCTATTCACAAATTGCAATCAAGCATTTGTTATAACTATAATATCGAGTGGCAACGAGAGCAGAAACAGGAAGTCGAATTCCAGCTGCCATCATGTGAGATGAGAAATGTTATGTCTCCACATTAAATACAAATAATTTTGTGTATTTCAATTTTCAATGTGCTGGATGTTTTGATTCAATTTCAGTTTGATGAATGTTTTGTTTCTATTTCATGGTGATCATAAAAGTTGGAAAAAATCAAGAAATTTAAAACGTCAGTTGCAAGTAAGTGTAAACATTTTTTTTCACAACTTTTGTTAGACAAATTGTTGGGACAATCAATAACATATGTTGGTTGATTTTTTTAAGACAATCAATCGTCTTTCATTGTCACATTGTAATGACCTTAAAGTGACTTCATATTTAAAATTTATGTCATTTTGTTATGTTTTTTTACATAAATAAACAATTTTGTGTCTGCTGGAGATTGTGCATCTCCTCTTAACAAATGGAAGTGATTATATTTACATTTTTGTTAATTTTTTTAGAAGCACAATTTACTTTCTGATATTCATATTTCAAAAAGTATTGTTTTAATCACCCTACAAAAGTTTATAATTTAATTTCAGTTTTTGTTACATCATTTTATTAATAGATTCAAAAATATTAAATAGAAACAAGAAATTTTGACATATTAAAAATAAAACATTGTACAATTAATTTTTTATAGCAAGTTTACTTGATGCCCATATAAATTTTTGATTTAGATGTTTTTATATATACGCCAGTATAAAGTTTTGTCAAATATTTGTTTTAGTAACATATATGCGTATAAAATTAAATTTATAGAAATCACTTTTCCGATTGTACAGAAATTACATCATGAAAAATAATGTTTCTTCATTTATATATATAAAAAAAATGTAGTAACCAAGATGTCTTTCCATACCTGATGAGCGGGCTTTTTTAAAATCCGAGTTTATCAGTTTCGTAATTAAAAGATTTATTAATATAATTTTACTCATGTCACAATAATTTAAATATAATTTTTAAAAATAAAAGTTTGAAATGTTTTCTCTTATTGAAATTTCTTAGAGCAAAATAGTGAATTTCTTTTTTAGATTAGGTCTTAGTAGGTTTTCAGTTTTAAATTTTCCTCTTAATATACTATTTCAACAAATGCAATTTTGTACATTTTATAAAAATATTCTATACGAATGATGTTTGAAATGCATTTATTTGGTATTTAGCTTACAACTGTAAAAATATTTGAAATGGAATAAAAAATATTAAAAATAAGTAAATATTTTGCATAAAAGCCCTGAAATGTAAGTATTTTTACACGTTTTCCACTCCTGTAGCTCCTACAAAATAAAAAAGCAATTATTATTTTAATGTTTCTATGCTATATAAAGTTGGAACTATTTTAAAAGTAGAAAAAGATTACATATAAAGTACTATAAATAAAGATATTTCAAATATTAGATATTTTAAATTTGAAAAATATCCAGTTTTACTTATTTTGGTTCATTTACTAGTTTAACATTCTCTAATTAAATTATTTACTATATTTAAAAAGAAAAAAATTACTATTATTTATAGTACTTATTTGAGAAATATATCCTTACTAAATAAATTGAAATGAAGATTTATAAAACTGTCATTAGACTATTGTGGTAATCTTTCAAATTGTTAAATTTTTAAAGGGAAAACAAAATAAAACTGAATATTCCTTATGGAAATAAAAGTGAATTAAGCGAGATATAATAGAAGAGTACCAAAGTCGCCATTAGTGAACCCAACTGATCTTCTTTTAAGCGGGATTCGAACTCGTTACTTTCCGGTAACTAGAACGACGCCCTAACCTAGGGATGAACAAACTACGGCCCGCGGGCCCATTCCGGCCCGCCGGAAGGTTCTATCCGGCCCGCGGATATAATTTTAATTTGCCAGTCAAGATGAATGTCAAGATGCAAGGGAAAAATCAATTTATCGACGATATTTGGTCACATCTCACAAAGCTTTTAAACTAAAACTTAATATGTTTGCTGGGCAGCTAGGTAAGAACGACTTATCTCATTTCCCGAGGTTAAGTTCAATACCCTTAATAAATGAAGAGAACCTTAAGAATTATGAAGATAGGTTGAAAAAACTGCATTTTGAGTTCGGACGCAGATTTCAAGTTTTCAGTGCCATTCAAGCAGAATTGGATATTTTTACCATGCCATTTAACGTAAATTGTGAAGCAGTGAGGTCAGATTTGCAGCTCGAATTAATTGAGTTGCAATCTAACAATCATCTCAAGCAATTGTTTCTAAATATGTCAAAGTTAGAGTTTTACAAATCATTATCGAATCAGAAAATCAGTGCTATGTTTGCTTCATCTTATATATGTGAACAAGTGTTTTCAACTATGAACCTTAGAAATAATTATTTTAGAAGCAGACTGATAGATGAGCATTTAGCCTCGTTCCTTATAATCAGTACATCTCACTTCAAACCTCAATATAAGGAACTTTTAAAAATGAAATCGCAATTTCATTCATCTCATTAATATATTAAATTGTAACACTTGTATATTGTTTTTAAAATCTTAGAAAAATTCATCTTGGCTCGCCAAACTTTATTTTTTCGATTTATGGCCCGCGATCGGAAAAGTTTGCCCATCCCTGCCCTAACCAACCAGGCTACCACGGCTTTAGCAAATATGTGAAATGCATAAGGCTGTATCAGCCATAAAAATGAGACGGTTTGTTATTATTTCCATTAATTGTTTCCAAGGAATGAGGGTTTCATCTGTTTTGACATCGTGCAAACTAACGCCGCTCGCTGTAAGGCATTTTAGCACCAATTGAAATCCAGGAGAATTTCTAATAAATAGTGGGCCGTATTCATGTGTTGCATGGGAGAAAACTTTTTGCACCTATCCCGATAGACGTGTATTTGGAAGGCAAAAGTTCAACATCCATTTCTTACTGTTCAATAGTGTCTGGAATTGAACCCATAACCGTATGCTTTGAAGAGTTTTATTCCACCACCAGGCCACGATTCATTTCTTGTTCTCTTTCAGATACTTCAACCTTGCACTCAACGATCTGTAGCAGGGGTGGCCAAGACGTCGACCGCGAGGATATTTTAGGTAGTCCGTGCGACCATCTCGATAATGACCTCGGATATTAACAATTTAATTTATGACTTTTGACAAAGAATCAATCATTATTTAAAATAAAAATTTACTACAGTCTATGCTTTAAACCTCAAAACAAACTGTGCAAAGATTTACGATTTAAGGACTTATGATTAAAGGTTTACGATTTAAAACCTAAAACGGACATGATGAGAGCTATAAAAACATTAAAAAAAACTATAGAAAGGTCTCAATTAAGAAAACATGAATTGAGAATATGGAGGAAGAGTGCATCCATAATCCAAACCGAGACTTCGAAGATTTCGCTTAATACTTACTTGTTTTGTTTGAGGAATTTGAAAGGAGATTCGTCGACTTTATTAGGTTGAAAGAAATACTCAATTTTATGATATTTCCAATTAATGAAAATGTTCAATATTGATGAAGTATCTGGAAAAATAGGACATTTAATAGAAATCACATCAGTCACGGTAGAGGAAGAAATTGTTAAATTAAGATGCGATATATTTTTTTAAATCTAGAGCGTAGTTAGCGATACTGATTTTTGGAAATTAATTTCTTAAAAAGCATTTACAAATATTTACAAATTTATTTTCTATTTGAAATCATATTTTGAATCGAGGTATCTTTGCGAATCTGCTTTTTCAACCATGAACAAAAAGCAAACATTGGTCGCATTTAACAGATGAGCATTTAATTTCGTGTTTATACATTGCAATAAGCTCGTACCAGCCACAATATGATAAACTTGTCACAGATATACAGTGCCGAATTTCAACTAAACGAAGTGAATAGGATGGTCAGTTTTTGATTTATGAATACTTTGATTATTTTCGTCAGTAAATTTTATTTTGTAAATATTAAGTTTTTTTAAAAAAAAATTATATAATTTACCATTTTTTCTTGTTACCGAAATTAAATATGTGCGTTAATTTAGCTCTGCCATTGGTAGACCGCCTTCGATTTTTTAAATGTGAAGGAGGAGATCTCGGATCACAAAAGTTTGGCCACCCGTGGTCTGTAGTATCTATATCTACACCACAACAAGCATGAATAAGGCTATAAATCAGTACTTAATATGAGATAAGCTATATAATGGTATTATTATATTGGCATCTAAATAGCTTCTAAACACCCTGTTTACACTCGGTGACATCGGTGAGTTTACGTTCAAAGGTACTTTTTATCTGTTAAATAGACTTCTTTTTATAAACAGTTCCTTATTATCCTATAAATTACACACGTCTTTAATTTCAATAAAAAAGTTTCCAAAATTTTATGATTTTGGATTTTGTTTTCCAAATGAGTATGAATTTAGCTATACATACTGGGACAGAATAACGTTAAACTTTAATTTTACATTTGTCAGTTAGACATATGTAATAAAATTATTAAAAACGTAATATATTTTAGTTTTATAATATCCTTTCCTAACTACAGTTTAGATTTTAATTCAAAATTTCTTAAAGTATAAATCATCATTACATTCGTCATTTTTATTTCGAATTACCAAAATTGTTAGTATGATGAAAGTTAAATTATCTTCATAATTCCCTCATAAATACTCGTCAATTTTCAGCAGCGTAGAAAATTAAGTTTTTCGATTGTTGATCACAGCAAATCAAATATTTCATCATTTTGGATAAATCTAAAATAATAGTGGGTATAATTTTGTCATAAATAATTCGTCTTTTCTAAATTAACCTTAAAATTGCAATAAATTCATAGAACTTGAGATCATTTTCATAAACAAAATATCAAGAATACTATTTGCATAATTGTTTCTGAGCTTATTTTGTCAGATATAAATTATTAAATTATTGAAATCGCCTGAAAAATGTAAAAAATTGATGAAATATTTGGAGTTTCTCAAAATAACATTTAAAATTTATTTAATATATATATAATGTTTCTCACAATCTTAAGTTTGATTAAATACCAAAATTGATATTTTTTTTTAATAAAATTTAGAATTAAGTATTTATAAAATACAGCTTTCAAGCAAAAATATTTAATTTTCCTTTGAAACAAAGAAAATTATGTATTTCTAGTTTATTTATAGTTTTATATAAACATTAATATCATAAAAAAGGAATTGATAAGAATAACTTCTGATGAATTAAATTTATTTGGTTAAAACCAAATAAAACTTATATTTTATTGGGAAAATCCTGTAAATTTTATGTAATACTTTGTAAAACGTCTTTAAGAACTAAACTTTCCCACACCACCTATGTTATAATAGAAAATTAGTATACGTTAAATACATAAATCTATTTGTTGTTGTGTAACTGTGTATATTCAAGAAAATGATGCGAGTGTGTGTGTGTAAAATATAATAAATTTGGTAAATAAATATTTACTTTTAAGTAAATTAAAGAAAAGAAGTAAAGAAATATTTACTTAAAACAATTTATTCATTTTAAACAGAGGAAAAGTATTCAAATTCTAAAAACAAATTTCTTTCTATGAAAATCAATATTTTAATTTGATGTTCATATCGCAAAATAAATTTCGTGCAAAATCAAGAAATTCCCATTTTAGTAAGATAGTTTTATAAATAATTTTTCAATGAAAAATATGCTGTTGCTACATATTTAGTGCTTCAGAATTCAAAATTGCATTTTCTATTTATCTTAAAGTTCCCGTTTTCAAATTACAAAGAAAATTTTGCATTGTTATCTTTTTCAAACCCATTTCTATAATATTTAAATCCCACTTACAAAATTGAATTTACTATTTAGCTTGAAAACTTTTTATTGTTGAGATTACAAGTGAAATAATATCATACAGAAAATGCAATTTTGAGAGAATGGCGTTAAAAATCGTATAAATAGATATGGCAAATGATATTTCATTTATTCTATGCTTTTCCTATTTTTTAATACCTTTGATCCAAAATTCAGTTTTTATATATCTTGAAAAATGTTGTATAGCTTCAAATTACAAATAAAATAAGATATTTTATTTCCTTTTTATCCAGTTTTACTATTTTAATATTTTGAATATTGTATTTTCCAAATATCTTGAAAAGTGTAATTGTTTCAAGTTACAAATAAAACATGACCTTATGTTTCTTATGTGTCTCGTCCTATTATTTTAAAACCTTAATATCATAAGTGAATATGAAATTTTGAAAAAAGAGTTGTTTTAAATTACACATGGGGTAATATATGTTATTGTTTCTAACGTAATTTTCTACTATTTTAAAGCCCTTGGATCCAAACTTTCATTTTGTGCATACCTTGGGAAAGAATCACGTTTTAGATTACAAAAAAGCTAAAATTCTTTATCTCTTTCATGATCATTTCTATAATTTGGAGTCATTAAAAATAATCGAAATTCAAAATCACATTTTCGATTTATTTTGATAGAGCTGTGTTGCATTTATTTGTAATAACAAGAGATATTTTATTTCTTACATATCCATAAATTTTATATCGAACTTTCCTAGATTCTACTAGAGACAGCAAATGCAGTTATTTTTCTGACATTCAATTATTTTCCACAAACTATTAGTTTGACTATGTGACATCTGTTACAAAAGTGAACTTTTATTTTAAGAATTTTTAGGAAACAGCTGAAGATTTTTTTGCCGTATGAAACTCGTCCTTCATACTCGAAAAGAATAAAAATTGTGCTCGACAAATATTTTACTGTCCCTGTAAGTCAAAACAAACTTCCTTCCTTTCCGCTGTAAATCATTTGTTCAAAACATTTTTGTCCTGGAGTTTGTTTAGTCAAAATTGTGTTTTTTCCAATAAATTCAGGAAATATAAAATTTATATTTTATTTGTTTTTCTTTTTTTCTTCTAAGTTTTTATGCATATTTCAAAGAAAAATAAAAGTAAGAGAGTAAAATCTTAAAATATTTATTAAATTAAAAGAATTACAATAATTGGGATATTGCTTAGAACTTAAATACCATCTGCATTGCATAAATAAGTAAAATGGTCAATAAAGGTTCTAATTAATAATCGAAATTTTCGGAATAATACCAAAAACAATAATAATTTGAAATGAATTCATACTATATCGTTTTAATTTTTCCATTAAAATGTAATTTTGAATGGAGCGTGGAATTTCTTAGAATGCTGTTAACCCTTCTTTGCATGATTTTTTCTTTATTGGTGAAATAAATAAAGTTGATATAATTCATGTTCAAAATTAAAGGAAAAATGGTTAAAAAAATCTAAAGTATATATTTATAGTATAAATTTAGCAAAAAACAATATGCTAAAAATTTCCATTATCATCCAAAGTTAGATCATTAGCTTAGTACTAAATAGAAATAAAAGAGGAAAATAACAGAAACACGTGTTACAAACCTTTCTTCCACTCATTTTCAATTTTTTAGCAATAGAAACTCTAATATAATAAAACAAAATTTTAAACGAAATCATACGTTTATTGCAACTACAACAAACAGCGGAATGAGACAACTTTAAGCATTGATAATGACACTTATTTATTTTTGACAGCTATGGTTCTTTTTATGCAATAGACATTAAAAAGGTACCCAAACACGATCAACTTAAAGTGAACTTGTTCTTTTATATAATTTTTGGGCATTATAGGTGATGATGGAAATTTCCACCATTATGCAAAGAAGGGTTAATATCATTAAAATATGTTATCCTGATTCAAAATGCTATTATTAGGAATTTAAAGTTGCAAATTTTAACCAAGTTCTTTTTCGAAATATAAAGTAAAAGATACTGGTATAAATATTTTTTTCTAAAAAATTTAAAGTTGTTTTGCACAATGATCTTAATTAATTTCATCTATAAATTTCAATTGTGTTTCTCCAGGATCTGATCAATTTGCGCATGAAAAAAAATGAGTGTTGCCATTTGAAAATTTCAAATTTTTGTCACTATAACCGTGACTCTGAGATGCTTATTATTTTAAATTATCTATATAGTGATCCATACATTCAAATAACTACATCTAAGCTTTCATTTCGATTAGTTGAACGTTTCGGCTACTAAGTACTCGTATATAGGGGAAATTTCTTTTAGACCACCCTGTATTTAGTTATAGAATTTTAATTCATTTTTAAAAAAATATATAATACATTAATAATAAATAAAACTTAGTTTACCAAACCAGGAAATTTTTGATATTTTAATTAATCTGGTATTTCTTTATCCTTGATTTTTATGGAATCTAACCTTACAGTTTTAAAAATAATTAGTATGATGCATAAAATACGTACAGTATGTGTATACATATGTGCATGTGTGTGTACATATATATACATTTGTGTGAAAAATCATCTTGCATGAATAAATTGATTATTTTTTTTTTAGAAAATGTGAATTTCACAAATTTTCTAGAACTATGCTTAATATTACTACGTATAATTAGAAAGGAAAAATAAACGAACATTTCGTTTGTTAAATAATTTCAGTATGAAGCAATTAAAATAGCAGTATAAATTGCGAATAAAAAAAAAATAGAATAACGCGCAGAAAAAATGAAATATCTTGAATTTAATTTGGAATAAGATTTGGCTTATATTTGCATATTAAATCTTATTTACATGTTGGAAATATTTTGCATGAAAACAGTTTTAAAAATTACGTGTTTGATATCTTTAACACAATGACGTTTTCACAGCATATTTATCTCTAAAGGGAAGATTTCTACATCGTATTATTCTTCTGAAATAATCCAATACAACTTCACTCTCCAAAACACAGTTTTTTTTAATGAATTCACGTGATTTACTGCGTGTGGAAAAGCAATA
>JAPDSC010045868.1:0-13142 GCA_026290005.1 Latrodectus geometricus
TTTTATGCTTTCCAAACAATACTTTATATAAAATTATTTCCATTAGTATAAATTATAAAAAAATCTAGTACGATTCCTTCAATTTAGATTTATTTACGCAAAATATTCCCATATGAATAGTAAATTTAATCTTGAATAAAATTCATATCAAGTATTGCATTAATATTTTTTAAATAATATATTTTTATTAAATATAAGAATAATTAAATATGGATTTATGAGTATCAGCAATTTTTACACTTGATTTTCATATTTAATAATCTCTAAGGAACACGGATAGATTAAAATTGTACATATTTTAACTTAGCATTACAATATACTTTAGTATAGTATATATTTTATAATACCTTATAAATGCTTATTTCATTTTAAAATATTTAAAATTGTTTATAGTTTTATAAGAATTGCCTGAAGAAGTCTGAGTAATTAGTAATTATTTTCATTGTTTCCTTTATTTTTCAAATCAAAATAACACCATATTTATTTAGTTTTTATATTTAATTGAACATTTTACACTTTTAATTACAACAAACATCCAGAACTAGATGAAAATTCACCTCAGACTAAAATATTTAATTTTAAATAATTAATTCTAGCAGACATAAAATGTGGAAAATTATAAAAAAAAATATCATTTTCAATATTTTATGTAACATTTTATTAATTTTATATATCATACATTCTCATAAATGATCATAGAAAGTTCTATTTATTCTTTGCTTTTAATTCGACCATAAATATTAGCTTCATTACTTTCAATTTGACTGAGCATTTTTAATATATAATAAAAAATAAATTAAATGGTTTGCGTTTAATACATTTTTATTTGTAATATGGTTTCTCTTTATGAGATCTTTAAATAAATATATAAGTAAGTATTTATATTAAACAAAATACAAATATATAACAAGTATATATATAGTATTAGTTTTATACAGTATTTATATAGTATTATATAAACAACTATTTATATTATACAAAAGAGTATTATTTTATACAAAAAACAATAATTTATCTTAGAAAAATATTTTAAATGAAAACTATGCATGCTAATTTGACATTTACATTCCACTACATTGCTTCTTCAACAATCATCGAATAGTATTAAAGTTCATTTACGATATCAAACTCTATTAAAAAAATATTAAATATTAGAAAAAGTAAATACGTTATATTAAATACGTGCCTCAATCATTGTAATAAATTTATCGAAAGAAGGACAAGGGTGACAAATTCTGAAAACGAATATTCATAAAGAAAAAAGACTTTAACTTCCACTACCATTGTGAAGCTTCATATACAAACTCTTGTGCATACCAGTATTAGTTTCAAACTGTAGAAGTATAATGACAACGAAACTGCTAGAATTACAAAATTAAAATATATACACAAGAAAGTTGAAAATAAGTTACAAAGAAAGGTTCATGGGATAGAAATGAAATTTCTTACAGATAATGAAACTGATGTACAATAAGATTCACTTGATCCCAAAATCAAGACAATTAAGCAATTGCAGTACGTACAATTAAACAAAGTCATTGCAACATCAATAGTGCAGCAGACTAACTCCTGCTACAAAACATGCCACCGCACGGTCTAGCATAGAGATGATTATACAATCTGATGTTTTCCGGTGATAGATGTGCCTTCAAATTTTGAGCAGCCACCTCCATATTATGTACTCAATGACTTGGTGGAATCTGGCGTTTCAATTGGTTCTAAACATGCTCCATTGCTGAAAAGTTCGGGGAGTGGGCTGGAGACCGGCATGGAAGAGTCTGACATGACGTAGGAAATCTTGAACAACTCAAGCTGTTTGCGGACGAAGATTATGTTGTTCGAAAATTGTTGGAAGAGGTTGTTGTGGAAGAACTTTCAAGAAAGCTTCCAAGTTGGATCAAAGAATGTCATCAAATTAACGCTCCTTAAAATCCAATGTATCACAACTAGAGTAGACCGGCTATCATAAACTATGGATCCCCAGATCATTACGTCTGCTGCTTGGGCAATGTGTAGAAACTGTGTGGGTAGAAGTACATCGTTCACCAGAGCGCCTTCATAACCTTACACAGTTATTATATGTTATCAAAAAGGAAAGTAGATTCATAATTAAACATCTGTTATGTGACATTCCATGTGGTTTGTCACGACACTCCTGCACAAGGAATACCTGATGTTAAAAGCAATACAGAAAACACGTACATGGATTGCAGATCCACTTCCATAAGGCTTCTGATTTTTTTTTCTTTTTTTTTTCTGAAGAAGTTTACCCCAGTACATTTACATGTATCGAGGAATGAATCACTACAGGATCCATGAGAGCTTGTCTCACGATCCGTTTCCCTAGTCGATTTTCTAGTCATTCCCTACGAGGTGCGCCGCACGTGGGTACCATTCCGTATCCAATGGTCTCAACATGGTACATTCCGAATAATGGTCGGGCAAGCAACACTGTTGTTCAGCCTTTGGTTTTCTAGGCAAAGATGAAGTTCCTCTCAATCTGATTTAAAGGCAAGAAATATCTTCTCATAAGTGTCGCTGGAATTTTCTGTTTACCATTGTATCGACAAGTATCTATATGATTAACATTGCATTAGTGTTATAATATGAATAAATTAAAAGTCCTCATTGTATCGACACGTGATTTTTTAAATTTCTGAATTTTCCACTCAACGTTGTTTTACATATGGCAGACTACCGGATTGCATTGCATATGTCGGGTGTATTGAAATGCGCATAGGCACTAAATTTGAATAATTTCATATCGGATCTCAAATGTACTTATTTTTACCTTTTTTTTCCTTCTTAGTGATCAATTTTCAAAGTTTAAGATGGTATATATCTTGGTGTTCAAAATAAAAAACAAAAAAGAGAACATACAAGTAATACATGGGTTCCTTTTATACAAAAATTAAATGCATTAAAAATTAATTAAAAAAATGAAATTTTTATATTAAATAACTGTGCTAATTAGAAATATGGTACTTATTTTATTGCCACAGCAGGCAAATTAGAGCAGCGCTAATGGCATCACAATGAACATGTAAATTTTGCTTACTTTATATATGAGATGTAACTGTCTAGAATGTTATTTATGGTAGACTATATCTATATGATTAACATTGCATTAGTGTTATAATATGAATAAATTAAAATACATTATTATATGAGAACGGCATATTAAAATAAATTATTATTATTTATATTAAATTGTACCTAAATAGTAAGTATCTAAAGTATATTCTACTTAGACGTTTATATCAGAGGTGATTGATATATTCAGTAGAAAATGCCTTCATAAAGACGAAAAAAAATGAAGCAATAACTTAAAGCTCTGAAAAGTATAGGTTTCGAGTAGATTGAATTTTAACCACTATATAAACAAATCTATTTATTTGGGATGTGTTTATTGTAAATCAATTCTAACAGTAATAATCTGGAAGAAAAAAAAATATTTGAAAGAAAATGTTCATTTGTAAGCAACTCTTTCTGAGAAGTTGTCTACGATGTAAAGAAGACAAGATTAAGACCCGTGACTTCAAACAGGAAAATTATGACGACTTACGTCAACACCCTTATTATGCCTTGCATTTTGAATGCATGTATCTTGATTCATATGAGAAAAGTGGTCGAAACCTGATGTTTTATCTTTGTCAAGTGAAGGCATTATTTGCAACAAGTTAATGTAAGGCTACTGCGCCTTGGTTGGTCAGGCTCCGTTCTTACTATCGGAAAATGTAAAGTGGATTACTGTCTTAACGGAAAAACCGTCATGTTCACTAAAGTTAGTAGATACATACAATTGGTCATGATTATTTTTTAAATCACTTGGTCTTCCCATAAAGGATGCCTGGGATATGATTTGAGGATAAATTTACCATTATAGAACATGGTAGGTTATCTTATTGATCACTTGCATCAAATTTGAAATTCATATGACTTAATAACTGGTACATTTACGATATCAGTGCTATTTGTAAGTGCCCATTTAAACTTTTTTTCTATTTCCAGGGAAATATTTTTTGAAAATATTTCCATATCATTTTTCATCATACAATCAATTATGAATGAAATTTAATTTATGCATAAAATATACAAAAATTTATTGAAGCAATCTGAAATGGAGTTTCCAATGAAAACAAAAAAATAAATGATAAATAATAGAGAAACTCAGTAATTCAAAATAAATTATTTAAATACATCCTAAAATTATTTAATTATTTATTTGTTTGCTCTTCACACACATATTATATGATAAAAATGAATGAAAAATACCAAATAATTTAAAACATGTATTTTAATTTAAGAAAAATATCATTTTAGTTGAGAGAAGAGATAAATTTAATTTGACGAATAATTTGTTACTTTCAAAGCCACAATTTGGAGTTACACAGGAACACAGAGTTTGTTGACAATATACTAAATAAATCTATCTCCATTTCCTAGCTTATGTTAATGACTATTATCAATCTCTAACTCAAATTTTAAAAGTTTTTCATTTATTTGTTGAAAATCACTCGTTGTATTAAAATGATTTTGGTATAATAATAAAAACTGACATGACACAAACTTTGCTGCCTCAGAGCTAGAAACCTATGCTTAAATACACATTTATGGTTTTACGGCTCTGTTATACTAATTTACGAAATTAGTATTATTCTATTCTAAGGTAAATATAAAATTACTAAAGAAATTATTAAAACATATTTTGAAATCAATAAAATCACTCATAATTAATACCAACATTAGTTTATAATATTGTGAGATTTACAAGATAATGTTGATACTAAAATATTTATATATTTAAAATAAAATAAAATGAGTAAGCAAAAAAATAAAATGAAATATATTTGCTTAAATTTTTTTAGACTTACATTAAAAAAAAACTATACATATTTAAAAATATTATAAATTAGTTCAAGAAGATTTGTAAATAAAATATGTTGTAATTTAGATTATTAGAATTGTGCTATTTGGAAATATTTGTGAATGTTATATAAAATAATTATTTTGGTAATTGCTTTAATAAGTCTGAATTTGTGAACATTGTTTTTTTTTTCTTTTTATAAATAGTGATTGGAAGTATTAAAAAAAAGAAAATATAGTCAAAATAAATTTAAAATAGTTATTGTGATTAATAACGCACCGATTTGTAGGTAAGGTCAAGCTTTAAAAACAAAAATTATTGCAAATTGATTTACTTCAATTGTATGTATTATTACATTATGAAAATAATTTTCAGTGGAGAATATACATGGTGCAATTTTGAAATTTTTTGGCTGATAATGATGCAAACAATGTGCTTATAAATTTATTTTTAACATTTCCCATATTCTTTTATGTTATTAAATATTTTATTTTTATTATCTTGAAATGTGTAACATAAATAGTAATATACAGCAAAATCCACCCAATATAATTCTCTTTTTAACCATGAAATCATGTACATTGATTGTCTTTTCAAAAATTTTTATCTGATTTTTTTTTTTTTTTGAGGTTGTAGTATTTAGTAGGTTAAGTCTGGCTATCGGGAAATAATGAGCACAATTTCCTATTCAAATGAAGATCCATTGTATTCACTAATGTTGGCTAGGGACATGTTAAATGTGTCGTAGTATTGTAATGCCCAGCATGTGAAATAATACCTCTTGAGGTGACAGGTGAATCCTGGGTGTCTTCTGTTTCATCCCTCTTTTTTAATTACAAGGACTCACTCGCTGTCAAAGTAACGATGACACACCTACAGGGTGCACCACCGTATAAATCGCTATCACTTACACCTCTTGTAGTGTTGAAAAATAGAAATCATATAATAGCCGGACTATAAAAATAATTAATAGTTCTATAATGCTTCTTACAAAGTTAAATCACAAGCGAAGACAAAAGATTTATTTAGGATCAATACTTTATAATACTACATTTGTAACACATTTATTTTTAAAAATTAACTTCGTAACAGACATTTATTTTTAAAAATAAATCTTTTAATAAAGAGTAAAAAGAAAATTAAAATTTTTAAAATAACTATAACATGTGTTTCTACAAAACTCATAAATATGTGTTTAGAAAAACTAAATTTTTATATATTTAAAATAGTTTCATCAATTACCCTAATGAAATTCATTTTTTAACAAATATGCAAAAAGTTATTATAAAAATAACAATAAAAATGAAGGTAATCCTTTATTATTAAGTTTTAATGAAAAAAAAATGAATCTATGAAAAAGGAGAAAATTTTTACTAAAAAAATTATCTTAAAGATTTGGTGTAATCTCTATATAAAAAATAAAATAAAGGTGAATTATAGTATTACAAGCTTTATTTTAAAAATCCTTTAGTTTTTTGCATAGCAGAAATGAAATAAAAATCGTTGCTTTTTTATTTAAAAAATATTTTTTTTAACTAAAATAGTCTGCTTGTATTCTACAGTTGCCATTTAAAAGATAAACTTATATGGCATTTTTTTTTCATTAATCTTCTTATAATTGAAAATTTAAATACGGGATTTAATTTTGAGTTTTGAAGAAAAACTATAGTATTTTCAAAAGAAAATGAAAATAAAATTACAAGAATTTTTCCCACTTTTTATTAGATTTTTAAATAATTTACTAAAATAAATTCCTTTAAATTTTTTCAGAGTAAAATTTTAAATCCTTTCAACATAACTTCAAGTATAGCAATATTTTGAAGTTTATATTTTGTTTATAAGTAGTTTGAAGTTTATATTTCAAAATAATATATATATTATTATAAAATTTAAATGAAGAAAATGTGATATTATATTATCTATTGTTTCAGGAAAATAATGTTTTAATAGAAATCACAAAATATAGTTTTAGAATAATATGGAACATATTTTCTCTTATAATTATTGAAAACAATATTTGAAGTGAAGTATTAGATTTCAAACGGTATTCAAAAACATTTATCAAAATTTTATTTGCCAAACATATATCTTATAAATAAACTAAAATTTCGGTATTTCTGTTTCAAATATTAATGTTAAAGACATTAATTAAAGTCTTTAACTTTTATTATCTCTATACCTAATTATAAAAATAGTTTGAAATTTTGCATATAATTTCAAACGCTGATTGTTAAAAAAATCACAATGATTAAAGAATTTAAGAAAATAGTGTTTTAATTATATACATAATATATTGTAATGTTGTCACAATCTTTTTTTTTTTTTTGCATAAATTTGTCATTTCAATCATCACTAATGCTAAATGATGCACAATTCAGTAATATTATGATGTAAAACTGTCTATATTTTATTAAATGTAAAAAAAAAATAACGCAACGTTTTATCATTTTAGTGCATAGACATTTATCGTGATTATAATTTTTTTTTGTTATAAATTCTGCGCTGCTTAAAACTCATTTAGTGAAAAGCTTTTCAAGGAATTTATCATTACCTGATTAGGAAACATATATTTTAAAGAACAAGTATTATAAATATGAAAATTGTGTTTTATGAAATATAGTCAATAAAATTGTATGAATTATAAAAACATATAAATGCAAAAATCCTCTCTTAGGAAAACTGCTTAATGGAATATTTTGGGAACCATCACTTATCTATATCTAATTGAAATTAGTATGAAATTATAAAAAAAATCGTTCAAATTCCATAAAAATAACATTTCATTATTAATTCATTTTATGTATTCAATACTTTTATAAATTTTGAAATTATGTAAATAACATTTATTTAAGTTTACATTCACAATCAGTGTCTTTGTATTTAATGCTCATAATAAAAATGGCAGTGATTCGCATTTAGAAATTTTAGTGTACGAATGTGGCTTACTTATTGGGCATTTAAAAGATATAATTATTAAATATAATTCTCAAAAATTAGTTTGTCAAAATAATTTACATTTAGGAACAATCGATACTCTTTAAAATTTATTAAGCTTATAAATTTGAATTACCCGAAACTCAAGCAGACGGCAAAAATGATGTATTAAATATCTTTTTTTTGTTTTAAATTTCAAACTATTTTATTTAAAATTGAAAATATATTAAAATATAAAATAATATTGAACAAGTTAGGTACTTATTTACCTTGCTCAATGTATAAAAATTGTCAAATAATTTAATAAATATATGATTAATAATTTAAAAATTTAATTAGTAAGTTGTAAAAGTAATAGTTTCAGCTAAGGCATTTACACTATTCGAGACATATTTTCATTCATGCACAGTAATTAAAATTATATTTATCTAAAGAATCTTGTATAAAAACATTATAAATGTTATAAAAGATTTATATATATTAATTTACTTATTATACGTTTTTAATTTTAATTTTATCTACTATTTATGTAGTTTAACAATAATTTAGACTACAAAGATTTGGATTTTTTTTTTTTTGTTATTATTCAGTGAAATACCTTACATTTTAAATTGAAATGCACAAAATAAAGATTTTGATACTATTGTATTGTCCAATAACATTTTTTTCGGAATACAACATAAAATATCAGTTATAAAACGATAAATATGAAATATAAACCTAAAAATTCAAATTCAAATGAAATATATCATAGTACTATGCGAACGAATAGCCCTTTTATAAACATATAGTTTAATTTCACATTAATGAAATATTTTTAGGGATCATAAAATTCTATATAAGTCTCACATTCCTAAGGAATCAAAGTATGAGGATATCCTGTTTTCTAGAATAATGTTAAAGACGTTCATTTTGATCACTGGAAACTAGATTTGTTTTATAATGATGTTCCCTCCTTGCATTTGTTCTTCGAAACACAAAACTGTATAAAACAAAATTATTAAATTAATATAAATTGAGGAAGTCAAGCCTAAACTGCTATTTTGAAATATTTATATCTCAAGTGCAAGTATGTGTAGTCAATAGAGGAAAAGCAAAGCATAAAATCTTGCTACTAAATATTTATATATATACGTGAGAAAAAAGTGTATTATCTCTAAAATATATTATGTACAGAAAAAAAAATTTCATGTTGGTCAATAGATTTACAGGTGGTTTTAACACTTTTAGCTTTTTTGAAACATTTTTTTAATATTTTACTAATATATAAAGTAAATAATAAATAAATATTAGCACATGAAAAAGAAATATTAATTTTTAAAAGCAAAAATATATTTGCATTTTGTCTGCAGTTTTATTAAACAATTCCACCAAAATCTTTAAAACTACTTAGAAATCATTTCATATTAATACCAGTATATCAAAACGGTAAAAGTTTCTTTTAAATTATTTATTTTTATATGATCGATGTCCTTACTTATTCCAAATGTAGAATTTTTACATTCTGTAAATAAAATAAAATAAATTGTGGTTAAAAGCATTATTCACTGTTCTTTGTATTTTTTGAAAAGAATTTTTTTTATAATGTAGAAAGCTACCAGGATAACTCTGACAAATATATTCATTGATATCGATAAATTATTCAAACACAAAATTGACTAATATCAAAAAATGATACATAACACAAACGTAAAGAAAACTAAAGAGAAATATGTGAGTCATTACTTAAATTATATTTTAAGTAAATTGTTTATAAGAAACAATTTTAATAAAAATTTAATAACATAATGAGTTTCTACAATGATAAATTTAATTGAAAAAATTACTTATAATTTACAAATTTTTTTTAAAGAGAAATCTGGAAAAAAAATTTTGAATACAATATTTATTCAACAAAGCACGAAAATATTCAAATTAAATTAATTAATAAGATTTTTAGCTTACAACAAATTTAAAAGTTAATATAGTACTAAAGTTGACATCATCTTGATCATTAGCTCCTTTTTGCATAGTTAGTAAATGGAACTACAAAAGTGAATTCAATTTACTTCAAAAGTATTCATATTTAAATAATTCTATTGCATAAAACGTAATAGATATTACAATATGTAAACATATCAAAATTATTACATATATATTTTTATACAGTTTTTAGCAAGTTTGTTTAAAGGTTAAATAAATTAAAAAACTGTTTTGTTGTAATATTTAAAAAATTGTTTGTTTTCTTTCAAAATCATTTAATAATGAATAATTCAAGAAATCAGTAAGAAAATAATTTTGCTTTGAAAAAGAAAGCACAATTATATTTCTTTTATATTACAAAATAATTTTGTATTCTGTTTTTGCATTAAGTAAACTTATGTTAAGTTTATGATGTGTTAAACTTAAAGTCAATTTGCATGCAACGGAAATTGGCATATTTAATAAAACTGTGTATAATTGCCTTATAATGCAATTAAATACGTAATTAAACTTAATCAACTACTTCAATAAACTTTTAAATATTTTGTGTTAACAATTCTACAACAGAATATACTCATTTTATCTCAAGTATGACAAAAGACCTGAATATATTATATATAGACCTGAATATATATAGTCTTAAAATGAACAGCTACATTATATGTTTGTATTTTAATAAAATTAGCTATTCAACTTTTCCAATTTTTTTATTTATCATGTTTTAACTACATACATCACATTCAAATTTTTCCATAAAACAAAAGAATGAATTTAAGAATAAAATCAATTTATGTATTAAATTATATCAAATTTATTAACGGAATGTATGCGTACATTAAAATAAATTTGAAATGCAACACTAACTTCATGTCTGGAATAAAATTTAAATAATTAAATAAAAATTTTAAAAATTGCATTGATAAGCGTGTTTAAAAATAGGCAATTTTTTCTGGATATATATCTGCATATGTCTCCCTTTCCTAACATGTGATTGAACACTTAGTATCATATGATTGTTTATATTTTATAATGATAATGTATAAGATATTTTGTTTTTTTAAATTAAATTTTCACTGGTTTTATAAGTTGTATAAAAATAATGTAAATGATATTTTTTATGATGAGGTTTACTTCATTTTTCTATTATTATATAACAAATGAATCAATATTTAATATCTTATATGTAACGACCTTAAAATGTAATTGGGTGTTAAATATATATTAACTATAAGCGTTTATCTAAAATGTAAATTGGAAATTTAGTAAATGTAATTTAGTAGCACTATTTTAATTTTATTCTGATATATACCACAAGTTTTGTATCTTAGTGAAAACTAAAGCTAAATTTAAATAAGCTTAGGAAAAAAATGTAGTTCTGTAAAGAAAAATTCTTTAAGTACACAGAAAACTTTTAGTTTAAAAATAAATGAAATATACACTCAAAAGATTAGAAAAATAATATTCGTTTTTTGCTTTAATGAGTGACTTAAATTCAGGAGAGTTAAAAAAATAAAATCTTAATTTAAAGTTTCAGCTTTTATAACATAGTTAAACACTAGAATCATTTTATATTGCAAGAAATATATTGGTCTTAATATATAAATTAAATGAGTGCGAAATGATAAATAAAATCGAAATTTCTAAATTTTCTCTTTTGGATTGGACTTTCTAAAATAAACGGTGAATGTACATGAAAAAATACTAAGCATTTTTATGATCATAAATAATTGTAATTAAAATTTATAAAAAAAATTTAAATTATTCATTGTATATTCAAATTCACTTATTATTTTTACACAATTTATTTGCTTATACATTCAAATCTATAACATAAAATTGCATCAGAACAATTTTAGTGATGTAAGAAATGAATTTAAATACTTATAATATATGTAAGTTTTATAGCCATATCTATACATTTATTGATATTTATAAATAAAGAGATAGAATATTTAAAATTTTACTAATTACATTTAAAAATAGGAACTAATTATATATAATCAACAATGCATCAGTAAACTAATGAGAAAATATTCTAGCAACGATGGATAAAGTTCAAATCAAAGAACTTAAAAAATTGTCTACTTCTAAAATTAGTTATATGAAACGAATAGAACAGTTCAGAAAAACACTATATAATGGAAAAGGGTGTTTTATAATTTTTTCTTACGCTCAATTTTACAAAACTCAAGCATAATAAATAATAATTATACAAAATGAGAACACTCTAAAATTTGATGAATAAAATATATTTGAGAAGAACAAATTATCTTGTCAACCTATCTTAATTATTGCAATTGACATATGCTAATGAAAAAAACGAAAAACATATTCTTGTGTTTAGGATATTATTTAGAATATATCCTAAACAATTAAAAAGACTATTAGAAAGACAATTAAATAAATTTATAATACAGAAAGTAAGTAATCCATGACTAAATTGTATTTTTATATTCATGAGTATTGATTTATAATATAATTAATATATATGTTCTTACCTCTTAATTCCTATACTTCGGTGACCTCAAAATAGAGACATTTTGGGGATCATGAAAGCTTCATTTTACTTTAATGACCCCCAAAATGATAGACGATACATTCAGCAGAGTAGTGTGTGAAATCACACTGTCACATGGTATCTTGGCAATAGAATGCTTCAGCTCTTTGTTTCCACATGTGAGCAGACATATATATATTAGGGTCAAAAATGCTTTCTTATAATGTTAAAATAAACGTGTTTCAAATCATTTGCAAGTATTGAACTCATACCGTTAGAAAATCATCATGTGTTTGCCACCTTATACCAAACACAACTGATATCGTCTGTTAGGATGCCGATAGGCTAGTGTTTGATGAATTAAGTGTTATTGATTGTATGATGTGATTGATGTGATTGCGCATGTTACAGAACATCAAAAGCAGCAAGGAAGCATTTCTGAAAAGCTCGAACTGAGAAAATGATAGGAACTTCATGGATTCAGATATTAATGAGATGCTTTCATATAAAATTAAAGGAATCTGAATAAGTGTAACATTAGTAATGCATTAAAGTGTTCAAATTAGTATTAAAGTGTAGCATTAAAGTGTTCAACATTAGTAATGCATTAAAGTTAATAAAATCCATTTTTAATCTGTAGTTCTGATGTTTGAAATAACAATTGTGTATACGATGTAACTACATTGTTTTAAATATAACAAAATTATTTAATAAATGTAGGAAATATTGCATTAAAATATGCTTTAAGCATTTTTAATTAACTATATATAATTTGGCACTCCTTATTGCAAAAATGTAAATTATACATGAATAAACAGTAAAAGTAATTATAATATCAATATTTGAAAACTTATAAGGAAATAAATTATATATATATATATA